>VUYV01000007.1:5812421-6032711 GCA_008711295.1 Anarhynchus alexandrinus | reverse complement strand
CCTTCCCTTCCATTCCCTTCCCTTCCCTTCCCTTCCCTTCCCTTCCCTTCCCTCCTTTTCCTTTTCCTTTTCCTTTTCCTTTTCCTTTTCCTTTTCCTTTTCCTTTTCCTTTTCCTTTTCCTTTATTTTATTTTATTTTTATTTTATTGTTTTCCACTGAGAAGTGCAAACTCTGACAGTTCCCCGGGAAAAGCACAGCCAAGTTTCTATAGGAAATCCTCCGGGATAAGCATTGTGGTGCAGGAGAGGTGGGATTTGGGGTCTCCCCAATGCGTCTACCGCGGGGGCGGGGGGGATGATGAGGGCAATATCAGCGGCTCTTCCCTGAGGTTGAAGGTTGTGGCTGTTTCCATCTCTTTTGATTTGTATCGCAGTTCCCGTTTTAGATTTCTGACCCTGTTTCATTGGGCTCTCAGTGTCAGTGGGTCCAACGCTTGCTCCTGCTGCCAGCTCCGGCCACCGGGCAGGGAAAAGGCTCGGCAGCCCGTTTCAGCTGAGGCACCAAAAAGAAAATCGCAGCTGGCATCACTTCAGTGTCTCTTGTAGGTACCATTTCTAGAAGCCGTATTTTTGAAGGCTTTTGGCTGGCTGCACAACAGGTCTTTTCATTCCTTTTGCTATTAGCAAGAATTTAGTCTCATTTCCCTACAATGAAATAAACCCAACCTCTCAGGAGTGGTTGAAGCGTAGCTGATCTCACTTTGGAGAAGGATGGGGGTCTCAGAACTCGTGCTTTCCTCTGTCTTCTGAGTGGTTTGTCTCCCCATTAGCTTCACAGGCTTCTCAGTGGAAGTCCTGTTCCTTGAAAAAGCATGTATTGTACATATTTATGCCCTGCCTCAACTGTCCCTCAGTTTGGTTTTATGACCACCTCTGCTGTGGTTTGTGTTTAACGGATCAGTGCTTATGGTTCTTTCGATTTTCTTCTCTGAATGCAACTTGTTTTTAATAACCCCCTTGGCTCTGCTGCTTCTTTTTGCCCTTTATCTAGTCATTTCTGACACTGATGTGCACTTACTCTGCCTCTCTGATCATGTTTCTATCTATCCTTCAAAAGCCTTTGGTGCCTTAGATGTTCCTTTTACCTTCTTCTTAAAAAGCTTCCTGATTTTTACACAGTTCCCCTTTTCTGCGACCAGGCACAACTGTTCTGTATTGCTTTCTTGCTATCCATAGGCCACATCAAATCAAAGGTAGAAAGGAACTAAAAAGCAGAAGGCAAGAGAATTAAGACAATGAGGTTCAGAAATTTATTTCTGTAAATTGCCATTGCTTCAGTTAATATTCAAGGGGTACATCTTAAAGTTAGCCACATAGAGTAGGCAGAGAGCCAAAGAGCTAATAAGGTTATTTTCTTACTTCAGATTGTGTCGTGGAGGGACTAAAAAGGATCTAAAAATAGGAGACGTGTCACAATGTTCTCACCCTGCACCTGCAGCACAGCAGATACGGTGCAGTACAGAGAAAGGCTGCAAAGGGAATGGATTATGAAAAACAGCTTTTATTTTTAGTTAAAATTTAAACACGCTATTGACACAAAGCAATATTCAATGGGGAGATATCCAAACAAAGGACAAACCTTTGGGACTTTACAAACAGGCGCATAATTAAACCCTAACAGCACTAGTCTGCTTGAGACGTAAGGGCTGATGGCGAACGACGTACTCTCGTAAACCCTTCCTTTTTTCTCTGATGCAATCCGCAAGCAGCTTTACCGCCCTTCGCCAAACTGTTGGGAGTCCTTACACAAATCATTTGAATTTCAGCATTTGCATTTCTGAGGGCAGGATAAATGGGGCATGAATATTTCATATGTTCCTCCGATACGTGAAGCATTCCAAAACTCCCATAGCCTAAACAACGCATCTGTTCAGGTATCGTGGGTGTCTCTACGGAATCTATAACAGAGATAAGCTCTCTTCCTTCCTACGAGGAGAGGAAGCATGGAAACAATTTGCTTCGTGCGGCACTATGTTTCAACATTTCTTAGGTAATTTGTTTGAGGACTTGAAGTTATCTCTGGCAAACAATTTATCTTGGCAATATCGTTTGCTGTGGAAATGGGTTCCAAACCAGCAGGACTCACAGAAGAACCAAAGTCCTGACATGTCTGGTAATGTTTTTAGCATGGCAAAAAACAATGCTCTGCATATTAAAACAAGTCTAAGATCTGCTCCACACGCTTAGCAGAAATGTGGGGAGGAGAATATTCAACTGATCTAAGTTCAGGAGGAAATGAGAAACCTGCGACTGATGCACGGCGCTAAAAATACAGAGAACAAAGCAAGCTGAATTTTAGAATTTCTGCTAACTTGCTCTTAAGCATCTGCAATGTTGACCATCAAACTTCTCATTGCGTTGGGAACATTTCAAACAGCACTGCGTCTTTTAAATCCAGCTGCCTGGCAAAGGAAATTGGCATGTTGGGACTATATTCCATCAGAAAAAAATACTTTGGCACCCTCAGAAATCAAGGGCCTGCAGAACCAGCTTAAGCGTAGCTCTGAGATCCAAACTGGTTCTCAGGATCTTTGCGGTGCAGCGAGCAGAATTTGCTGTGCAAAGCTATCCAGCCTCTCTAGCTGTGTTTGAGCAGAAAGCAAAGCCAAGAGGAAAAAAAGAAATGCATCACAGCCTCTTCTCCTCAAATTGCTGTCAGCGTAACTGGATTTTCTGAGCTACGTCCAGAAATAATGGGTAGACTCACGTTTGTAGTGTGAGACCCAGACATGCCTGTGCTTCAAGAAAGCTCAGATCTGGGAGAGAATTTCCTGGTTTCGGCCTATATTTAAGTTACATGTCATTATATGTGATGTTTCTTTAAAAATTTGTCAAATAAGTGCCCTGTCTATACACCTTTTCTCCCTGCATTTGTATCGGGAGCTATGCTGTTTGCCAACGTCATACAGTCAGTATGACCAACGCTGTTCAGGGCTGCAGAAATAAGGGATGCACCATCCAGTGGACAAACGCACTAGTTACACTGCGGGGATAAGTTAAACATCAGTTCCACCAAAATCGATTGCAAAACTTCCACTGAATTAGAAACTCTCACGGATAAAGCATGCGTGGGAACTGCTGGAGTACACAACCTTCCGGGTGTGACAACATGCAGAGTCCTGCCTAGTTGATACTGCTAAAAAAACCCCATCACAGTACCTAACTTCTTTCTAACTTCTGGGTAATGGTCATATATCGGCCATCCTGAGATAAAAGCACAAGAACGGCAACGCCCTTCAGTTTTCTCAGGGGTTAACCTCACTATAATCAGCACTGCGCCCCCACAATATGTACCCAAGATCAAATGCTTTTTCTTCATTTTGTTTTTATTCCTGGATAAATGACATCTTAGTTATAGTAAGGATAAACATGGAGGGAGAAGGAAGTTTTAGAAAAAGAGCAGCTCTTATGATTTTGTGTCTATAGATGTTTACATACTTTGACTAGCAGAGATGTTGGCATTGACTAATTTCTTTTAGTGTGTGAAACGCAGCTGTTGGGAAATAGAAGACTACACACAAAACCCAAGCTTTTCTGAGGTCCTTAGTATTTCAGCACAGAAGCAGAAGGAAATGCAAAAAAAAAACCAAAACCACACATACACACATGGGCAGCTGTATTTTATTGTACTTATCAGCATACACACCCCTTACGCGCTTGCAGCCCATGTCCCACTAGATGGTGTTCATGCTACAAGAAGAAAACAGCATGCAGAAGTGTGGCCGAGCTGTCGTAACTTCTGTCATCTTTCAGCTTTTTTGTCTTTACGTTTAAAATGTACCCTCAGCTCACACACTACAAAATTTGCTATTTTCCATCTAATTTTTTAAAGGCACTAGGTATCTATTTTTCCTAACAGGCAGTGGAAAATACTAAATTGTTATCATGAAGTAGTATTTCCATATTTAAAAAAAATTGTCTAACTACTGATGTTGAAGCCTAGGTTCACCAGATTTAGTAAACAGCCACAGAACAGGCTCTCAACTTGGGTGCCAAATCCTGAGACTCCCTAAAGTAATGAGGGACCATAACGAAGTATCATAGAATCACAGGATGGTTTGGGTTGTAAGGGACCTTAAAGATCATCGAGTTCCAACCCCCCAGCCATGGACAGGGACACCTCCAGACCAGCTCCAAGCCCTGTCCAACCTGGCCTTGGACGCTTCCAGGGATGGGGCAGCCACAGCTTCTCTGGGCAACCTGGGCCAGTGCCTCACCACCCTGACAGTGAAAAATTTCTTCCTTGTATCTAGTCTAAATCTACCTTCTTCCAGTTTGAAGCCATCCCTCCTTGTCCTGTCACTACATGCCTCTGTAAAAAGTCCCTCTCCAGCTCTCCTGTAGCCCCTTTAGGGACTGGAAAGCCGCAATAACGTCTCCCCGGAGCCTTCTCTTCTCCAGGCTGAACAACCCCAACTCTCTCAGCCTGTCCTCGCAGCAGAGGTGCTCCAGCCCTCGGATCATCCTCGTGGCCCTCCTCTGGACCCGCTCCAACNCCTCGCCTCGGATCATCCTCGTGGCCCTCCTCTGGACCCGCTCCAACAGGTCCACGTCCTCCTTACGCCGGTGGCCCCACAGCTGGAGGCAGCACTGCAGGTGGGGTCCCACCAGAGCGGAGCAGAGGGGCAGAACCAAGTATCAGCGCAGAAACCGACCCTCGCGACCGAGGTGTCACCTCAGAACCCTACCAATACCGTTTCAGCCTCAAATCGCGATTATTTGAAACACCCGACGGGGGGAAGGCCCGGCCGCAGCGGCCGCAGCCACCGCACAATTGCGACCCCCCGCCCCGGGCCCTCGGGCGGGGCGGAACTCGGCGCCGCGCGCCCCACGCATGCGCACCGCCGCGCCTTTCCCCCGCCCGCCGGGCAGCCCGCGCCAAGGACGTCCCGCTCGGCGTGCGCATGCGCGCAGGAGGACGCGCACTCCCCTCCCCCTCCCCCCGCCCTCCCGTCCCCGTCCGTGGGCGCCTGCGCAGAGCGTCCAGGGGCGAGCCCCGCCCGAGGCGGCGCCTGCGCAGTGCGGCGCGCCCGGCTTCCGCCTCCTGCGGCGCTGCCCTTGCCGCTTCCGGGAGTCCTCGGCTCCGCGGAGCGCCCGGTGGCGGGCACGGTGGCGGCGGCGGCGTTAGCAGAAGCAGCAGCGACGGCGGTCCAGCGGCGGGGGCTCGGCCCCGGCTCGCCCCCCCGCGCCGCCGGCACGGCGCCGGCCGCAGCTCTGAGGGCAGCGGGGCCGCCGCCGCTGAGGTAAATCCACCCCCCGCTTCCCTCCCCGGGCCACCTTCCCCTCACCGAGCCGGTTCCCCTCAGGGCATCCGCCGGCCTCGCCGAGGCTCGGCCCCGCGGGGAAGGAGCGCGGGGGGGGCGGTGAAGCGGGCAAGGAGCGGGGAAGGTTGGCGGGGCTCAGCCTCCTCTGCCGGGGCAGGTCGGGCCGAGGGCTGGGCGCCCCGTCGGTCTCCGTCCCGGCCGGAGTGGGGTGTCAGTCCTTCCACGGGGCGTTCGTAGGTTTTGCCTGCGCTCCTGCTTCTTTTCGGGTTATTTAAGCGAAAATAAAAACCGGCCGCCATGGAAACGTGTGCATGGAAGCGTCCCTGCGCCCCAGCACGGTTGTGTTGTGGAGTCTCCGCTGCCGCCGTGGGAAGGAGAGGGAGCAGCAGCCGTGTGACACGGCACGGACACGCCACGCGTGTCAGGAGCGCCCGGGCACTCGCTGCAGGGAGTTCGGCTGGTTCCTGTGGTCCCAGTTTTCCCTGTTTCCAGGAGGGAAGAACAGCGCTGGCAGGGAGCGGGAATGCAAATAGTTCACGCTCTGAAAAACGAGAGGGCAGATTCGTGCAGCACGGTGCGGATGTGATCCGCGTCCTCAAAAAAAAAGGATCGGGAAATCGTTGGCTGTGTTCTGTACTACATATACAGTTGTATAGTGGTATCGGGATGCTGAATTGCAGCGATGTAACTGTTCGCTCTGCTGAAGACATAATGAGGTTGAAGTCACTGTGACTGTTCACATTAGCAGACTTAAATTAGGTCTTTTGAAGTGGATGCTCCCTGGCTTTGAAAATTTACAGATAAAGTAGAGCCGTACTGATTCATTAGTAGATGAAATTGATGTAAAATTTTAGCGGTTTTAGATTAGAATTAAATAGCTGAAAGCTCTTTGTGGCTGAGAGAAATTGATAATACTTTTAATCTCTCTAAAACTTCCTTGGTTTTGCTCTAAAGCATTGTATTTTGTATTGTATACATCTGATGGGTTTCTTTTTTATGCCTTTTATGAAAATGTAGAACTTTTAAGGAAAGTAAATTGATAGAATTCTGTAGCAGTTGAAAGGCTGAAGATTAAGAATATAGAGGAAATGTGGTTTTATATGTCTCTGATATGAGGAACCATTGAAACGAAGGCTTTAACACTCTTTTAAGTGGTATTGAAAATTGCTAGTGAAAAAAGTTCAGCTTTGATCTGTGACATTACTTTTTGGAACCTGGAAGGAAGGATCACGTGTGGATATGGATATAACAACTGACAGAAGAATGTGCTTGCCAGCCTGATATTGCAGTGTGATCAGTAAATGTGATACCCAAGCTATTTTTAATTGAGTGTGAGGATATAGCATATGTTGATAAATGCAAAAATTAGAATAAGAAATGATATGCTAAAGTAGAATATGATTCATCCAATTGCCATTCGCAAAGGAGTAAAACTTTCAGTTTCCACATAACAATACTGATGCTGGTTTAAGCATCTAGCTTTCTGGAGTCTAATCTGAATTTGAGTTTGTGGCCCTGTTCCAAAATAGGTAAGACATAAAGCCCAGCCATTACTCACGTAGATTGTGTTTGTGTCCTTCTCTCAGTTAAAGGTTGTTCTTTAATCCAGAAGTGTTCTGTCCTTGCTGTTGTAGCTCAGTGAACTCTTGGTGCATCGGATAGTGTATATCTTTGCTGGGCACAAGAGTCTCGTGCAATATATTTTTCTTTGACTTTCACATCTGTGGGTGAAATAAATCTGTTATCTTAAAGATATCTTGCTGAACATCTCGGATGTTTATTTGGTACTTACGGAAAAGTTACTTGGTATCATAGGTCTTACCAGCTTTATTGCTGATAGAGAAGCTCTTTAATACTTCTAAATATGTATTCTGAAGAAATGTATAGGTTTTTTTCTTTCATTTTGCATAACTTGTTTTGCCCTGAATTCTCATTGCTGGGTTTTGAAGATGCTTTTAAAGATGCCACTGGAATAAGGACATAAGTAATTAGATGACCGGCTTCTCGGTTAAACATCTGTACTTGTGCTTAAGTACTTCTTCTATATAACTTTTTTCTGAGATTATTTAGAAGCAGCATATCCCCTTTTCAGAGCTGAAAAGAAACAATTCAGTGTGTTTCTATGGCCTGGCACTTCTTGTTTAGTAAGAGACAGGTATAAGGAGAATCATTACAATAGCTTAGAACTTGGGTGTGTTCAATACTTACTGAAGATTGTCTCTTGAATTTGTTGTCAGGTGTTCGTATGTAAACAGCATCACGTTATTTATGTGCTTCCACTGTAAAGTGTCACTGTATGCCTGCAGTAGAGCAGTTACACGTCAGTACTCAGAAGGGCTACAAGGCATTAACAAGAAATTAATGAGATAAATATGGTACAAAATATATTGCTAGAGCAGAAGCACTAAGGATTTAGAGAGATGATGAGCTGGGTCACTGAGGGTATGAGATAGACTTGGGGCTAAGTTGATAATAACACTTTGGGGGTTGTATCATGGGTTGCCATCACAAATTAGTTCAGTTGCTCTTTTCCAGAGTTGTGTGTTCATGGTGTTACCTGTGTCCCAGATTGTTGAAAATGGGCATATCTCTTTGTAATTACAGATAGCAAAAGTTGAGTCTGGCGGGGCTAAATTGGGGTAGTAGTCGACAGACTGGTTTTTCTGAATGCTTGCTACTCTGGCAGTTCCTATACATGTTATGGTTGGTGAGGAAGTTCAGCCTTGAAGCCCTGGTACCTAGCAGAGTTTCCTTGTACAGAGCTAACTTGTTGTTGGGGCTGAGCTAAAGGGTTTTCAGTACAGTTACTGATTGGTGCAGTTATTGGAGTAGTTTTATTTGTTTGCTGTAAAGTTGATTGCTAGACCAGTCACCGGGAAGTTGAAACAAGCCACAGTTTACTTACTAAATGGCTTTGCAGTTTGGATTGCAGGTATCTGTAATAAAAAGCAGGTTACTTACTTGAATTAGGCGTGATTATGTCTAGACATTATCTGATGGATATTTATTTGTCCGCCATGAATCGTCCAAATTGCCCATGGAATTGGATGCGCTAGTAGGTGTGCCCATTTGATTTACTTAAAATTTTTGCAGTTATTTAAGTTAATGTTTACACTGTAAACTTTTAATGATGCTACAGTTCTGTGATTTTGATTTGCCATCAATGCTGTGCTTTCTGGGTAGGATTTAAATCCATCGTATGTAAGTGCTGCGGGATTGTTACTCTGGTGTGCAATGTCTGTTAGCGTCCCTACAACTATTGACTTATCAGTACGCAATCAGAAATTTTGAAATAAAAGCATTCTCTTCACTGTCTTGTAACTGAAATATGAGGAATCTTAGGAACTGTTTGTTGTACAGGTTGAAGGAAAAAGCAACCAAAAAAGATTTAGGCTTTGACAGCTGATGGATTTCTAGCATGTATACAAATTCTTACCTGTATATCTGCTTAAAAAAAAAAGAAAGAAGAATTAGATATTTTTCCTACAACAGTGTTTTTCCTTTCTTCCTCAAAAAAGGGCAGGGAAAAGGTCTGTGCTTAACCCTGAAATGCCCTTTTTTTTCATTGACGACACAGGGGCCTCATGATACAATAGTTGTATTGTATCATCCGTCTTCCTAATGCCCTTGGTAACCTTCTTCTAGTAAACTTAGAGAAGGGAGATATGCTGTTGCGGTGGATTTTCTTTAGCCCCATTAGAAAGCTAAAAACATCTTAGGCACAGTCATTTTACAGTACCATCTTTCCAGTGATCATGAGTTTGTAATGTAACTGCTTCAAAATTTCTTTTTATTCCAATAATGTATCTGCATTTGGGGCCTATATTTTATTAATAATGGGGTGCAGGTCAGATGAGACATTCTCAACCTGAGAATTTCAAATAACATCTAAGAGTAGAATGGCATCGAATTAGTTTTAATATAATGACCTATGCAAACAGATGACATCGTGCATGAAACATTAAATAATGTAGTTTTATCTTCCAGTGCTAGATAAAGATTTTTAAACTGTTAAATTAAAAAGTGTTGCTTGGCATATTAAAGTGTCATGCTTTGTCCTGGAGTTCTGTGCTTTAAGCATACAACAAAGACTCAATGTAAATTTGGTTAGCACAGGCACTGAAGCAAATAAATTAATAGCCTAGAGGAAAGCTGTGAGCATCTCATCTCAGTGGGGATGCTTAGCTCTTCATAAAGTCTAAGTGCTTTTCAAACATTGATCCTCTTCCCCTTGAAGGGGGCCAAGGTGGGGGATAATGGTGTAGGCAGCTGGAGAGGAGAACAACGTAGAGGAGCAGGGGAGATAGAAGGGGAGGGAGAAATCACATGAGAGTGACTAAATCTATTATTCTCGCAAGAGCTGAACTGTGGTGGCACTTCTGTGTAAACCCATAACTGATGAGGCTACGATAAACACTGAAATTTTGCACAGAATTGCATTTAGGACGAGGGAACTGACTGAACAAATCATGTTACTGTCTTGTCAATGAATTTTCTGTTAACAATTCCAAATGATTACTCCGACTTTAACATTTCACCTGCAGAGGCTTAGCGTGTCGTCTTCTATTGCGTGTCATCTTCGACTCAGAGAATGGGTGGGTGACACTGCAAATTAATGTGATACACTCAACCTGTCTTCCTCTTGTGTGTTTCTACTTAGCTTCCACAAAACGCCATGTCAATGACAACTTAATGATTGTGGATTTCACAATATTGTGAATACTTAACAAAAGTATAAAAGCTTATTTATAAAGCAAAACAGAAAGCAATCATTAGCTTCATGTAGTTATATGTGGATAATAAGCATTTGCATTACCTTTTAGGCTTGCAATAGAATATATGAGTTTGTTTAAATAAGACGAGTGGCTTCTCGTTTTCAGGGGAAGTCTGCGTTAGTATAATTCCTCTTGAATTGGGGAAATTTGAAATTGTATACTGAAGAAGACCATCAGTAATGTTGTATTTGGAGTATTTTTTTGTAACAAGCTAATTTCAAAAGCTTTCCTTTAGAAGTAAGTGACTAGTATTTTGTATAGCTGTTAAATGTCAGAATCCTTACATTACTCTCAAAATATAGTAATTCAAATTAACTTTCTAAACAAAAGAGTGCAGCTTCCATGTCACAAAGCTTATTTTAAATACTAAAAAATAAAACAACTGAAGAAATAAACCTAGGTACTTCTTTAGCCAACTTTAATCAGACACAAATTTGAAATTGCTACTCCAAGCTAGCAAATTTATTTTGTACTATATAAAACAAAGCAAGAAAATCTTCCTTGATCACGTATTGGGAATTTAATTGCCAGACAGATGTTATAGTTTGCAGAAGTAGGACTGGGTGAGGCAATGGCAGTCAACGTTGAGGGTATCTCATCAATGCTTATAAATATCTAAAGGGAGAGTGTCAAGAGGATGTGGCCAGACTCTTTTCAGTGGTGCCCAGTGACAGGACAAGGGACAACAGGCACAAACTGGAACACAGCAAATTCCATCTCTTTACTTTGAGGGTGCCAGAGCACTGGAACAGGCTGCCCAGAGGGGTTGTGGCATCTCCTTCTGTGCAGATATTCAAAACCCGCCTGGATGCATTCCTGTCCAACCTGCTCTAGGTGACTCTGCTTTGGCACGGGGGTTGGATTGGATGACCTCTGAAGGTCCCTTCCAACCCCGATCATTCTGTGATTCTGTTGTTGTGCAGAACAGGGGTCCCAACTTAATTTGCCAGAAACCAGTGCAGCGGTACTTTCTGTGCAGCGTGCACAGAATATGTGGTCACTAACCTTTCCAGTCAGAAATTCAGGCCCACATCTTTTCTATTCTCTTCCCCAACTAGATATCTAACTCAAGGCGTTGTGCTGCAGTCCTTCTGCAAATGCCATGTGATGATTTCCAAAAATTAACTGCTAAAATTTGCAAGCTTTGAAGTGTGGTTGAAGTACCTGGTTTTCTAAATAAAATAAGTTCTTCCTCCTCTTCTTTCACAATGAAAAAGAAAATCATCTACACTTTTAAAACTACTGATGCTCTCTTACTTTGCATAGTCTGTGTCGGATTTGAGTACTGTGTCCTTGTGAGAAGGAAGGAATGTGATTCAAGATCGTGGAACATTCTTATTGTAAAATTAAGAATGGTTAGAATGGCTTATCCTAGCATTTTGTCCTTATACTGATTTATATATCATAAGTTGTATGGTAATTATTTGTCTATATGGTGTAATTCTAGCAAGGAGGACTTTCTAAGTGCATATTCCCTTTGGCATAGTTGTGGGCCATTTTCTTTTATATACAGATTCTAGAATGAGTAGCTTCTTTATTTTGAATTGGCCATAGCTTGGTCTAATAATCAGAGTTAAACCAATTTTTTTCCTATCTTATCTTACAGTTATAAAAATAATGGTAGGCATGCAGGCTTGTCATTAATAATCTGCTACCAAAATCCTTGCTGTAAGCTCTGAAGACAATTAAGTAAGATTATTATTTTTTGCATACGCTATCTCCCAGTCATACAGGAGTGGCAAAGAGGAAAAAGAAGCAGGTCTTTGGATCATTAGTTTGTAATGCTAAAATCTGGATATCTAACTCATCTTAAAAAACAATGAACAAGACAGATATGTTACTTGAAACACTGGTTTGAGTTTTATAGTTTGTTCTTGGATAGCATAATCTAAAAGTTTTGTTTCTCTTGATCAGAAGCACGTTTGCTCTAAGTATGTGCAATGTATTTCAAAGTACTGCTATCTATGTATATTATTTGTGCTTAACGCTATTTTCCTGATGAAGCAAGAGCGCTTTAGTAATCAGTTTGATGATGTCTTTTCAGATTACATCAGATATGACTATGTGAATAGCCTAGGATAGCCCAAAGGAAGGACATGATGTCAGAATAACACACAAAACATTTGTGAGGTATGTGTTTTATTTCTGTTGAGCTAAAAAAATTTCTTTATTGTCTTTTATACAGTTAAACAAATTGAATACAGTAATTTTATGCCATTTCATTGGTATGCTAAGAGTTGCTTGCAGAATTGACCTAAAATTCACATTTGTCATGACATACACAAATACTGATATTTTTTTTCAGCATCTTGATGTCTGTTCTGATTTAAGGTAACTTGTCAATTTCAGCAGCTGAAAACTGAAATTGACAAAACCTTGATTGAAAAATAATTGTATATTTCTTCTTCTGAGGTATTGCACCGTAGCTGGAAGGAATTCCAAATTTGTGTTCTATAGGAAGATTCAGAAGTGGGAGATTGGTTTTGATCCATTGATTGCTGTCAAATACTTAAAAATATCTATGCAGCATAAGATCTTGAAGGAGTGGGGTTTCTAAGCAGTCCTTTGGTGAAGAAAAAAAGAAAAAGACCTTTTGCTTGAAAAAATGTTCCAAATCACTTATATTGATCTTTTTTTTTTTAAAGATAAAATTGGGGAAAAAAGGAACGCTAAAAAAATGGAAAAAGCTAGTACTTTTGCCATTGTTAATTTGGTTGAATTTATCCTAAATTTGAGTTAACAAAACCAGAATTTGCCAGTGAAAAAATATTTTGACAAAATAGTAACATGTGAATGCACTGTATTTGACTGTTTCTACAGTACTGCCACTTATCTCTTTAGAAGTTTGGCTCTTTAGAGCATTTGTTGGCTATCTCGTGTGTGTGATAACTTTTCTTGGCTGTCAGCTCTTCATATACTTCAAGGCTTAGTTGAAAGTTTATTGTACGTACTTTTTTGTGGGTCCTTTTTTGAGAGATAGAAAGTTAGACAATAATATTTCTTAAAAGTTTTATATGCCCATTTTTGATGAAATAATAGCTGATTTGCCTAGTTATCTTCATGTTCCAGCTACTAATTACGTAGTCTTTGTGAAACTTGACTTTTCTTTTACAAGTCTTGACCACAAGGAGTGGGTGATGTCCCAGAGTGCTATTGAAATTAATTGGCATAGTTTGTAATTTTAACGGTAAACATTTAGAAAGGTTAGAATTACTTCAAGTAGCCCAAAAGAGATGACCTTTATTTATCTAGGTTGTGTTTTTTCAATTGGTTTTAAGGGATGTGAAGTTTATTCCTTTCTAAGGTATTTTTCTAGTGTGTGGCCACCTTCATCCCTGGCTTAATAGCCGCATTCTGGTAGGAGAGGTGACTTCTGTGTTAAAAACAAACAAACAAAAAACAAAGCAAAACAAAAAAAAAACAAACACCAAAAAACCCCAACATGTGGATAGAAAACACAATGTAACTACTAGAAATTGTAATATTGCGTTGTTAGCGACTAGATTCGAGCACCAGAGGTATATTTCAGTTTGCTGTTTCACACCCAGAGAATGTGGCCCACACTTAGCTGTCTCCTATGAGTATCCCAGGTAGCTATTTTAACTGTTACTCTGGGATTCCTATACTGCATATACTCGTTTTCATTTCTAGTCTCTTAGATTATTCCTGCCTGGTTCCAGCATTAAGAGTTAAGAATCAGAAAGATTTACTAGGCAGAATATGTTTATCAAGGTCTCGGCATATAAGTTATATATTCAAGGTCTCGGGATGTAAACTGAAGTGCTATAATTCCTACCAGTCATATATAGGCTACCATTAATAAGGGGGAAAACCAGACTTCTTTGTGACTGTCATCGATCAATATAAATGCTTTCAAGTTTCCCTTGGACATGCCCTTTAATAGCATGAATCAATATGATTTTTAGAACACAGTATACTTTTAAAGTAGCAGGCTATTCTTGATACATAATGTTTAAGCTTTAATTTGTCTCCTGTTTGTTGATACCGCTTCAGTTCTGCCATTTGGTATCGTTGCTTGTTAGAGATTCTGGAAAATAATTCTGTTTTCATGAAAACTATTAAGGTTTCAAGTCTTGTTTTTGTTCCACATTGGAACAACAACAAAGCCCTAAAAGAGTTTTCATGAAATTAAATTAATTAATGTGTTCTTTGAAAATCTGATTCATGTAATCCATTGCTGTGCTGATTTAACCACTACCATTTGTTTCCCTTAAGTTTGGCCTGATCTGAGACCATTACAATATATTTGTAAAGGTTTGTGGTTTTTTCAACACAATAGTACTTTTGTCAACAAAGTTAACTGATTTCTAACTTGCTCTGTATTTTGTTGTGGACAATGTACTAGAGGAGCCTTGTTTCCATTTTGTTTTTTCCTTCTGCTCTTCCCTGGGTTGCTGGAGCAGTATTAAAAGTCAACAGTCTGGTGCCATAATTTGCTGTTTTCTGAGACATGATCTGTGGTTTAATGAAGACTTTGCCATTTTAATTTGAGATAAAAGGAAGACGTTGCATTTTTGACAAAATGGGAAGAATGGATTACAGACACATCAAAATGGAAATGAAACCATTCTAAAATATCTTTGTCAAGCTTTGAAGTTGCATGATTAAAAAAAAGTTATGGGATTATAAAACTGAGTAAATGGCTTACAAAATTGTTGATGAAACTTTGCAAATTATTATCTTTTGATTACAGAAATATTTCATCTTTATGCAGTCATAGAATTGTTCAGGTTTTGATTAAAAAAAAAAAATATCTCAGTAATCTATTTTGAACCTGGATAGGTTTTATCTGACCATAAGAAAAACTTAAGAGCCACCTGTATTTCCAATTTCCTCATGCATAATAATGGTATCTTTGCTTCCTGCAGGGCAAGGCCAGAAAACCATGCAGTCATCAGGGCACAGATTCCGTGATGTTGAGCACCACCCGCTTCTCGCTGAAAATGACAGCTACGATTCCTCTTCCTCAGAGGCCGACATGGCAGAGAGGGTTTGGTTCATCCGAGATGGCTGTGGTATGGTCTGTGCTATAATGACATGGCTTCTGGTTGTCTATGCAGACTTCGTAGTGACTTTTGTCATGTTGCTGCCTTCCAAAGACTTTTGGTACTCTGTGATCAACGGTGTTCTCTTTAACTGCTTGGCAGTACTAGCTTTGTCATCGCATCTGAGAACTATGCTAACGGATCCAGTAAGTATGCGATCGTTCCTTGACGTTGGATTGTTCTCTCCTGTAGCTCATCGTCTGCAGAGAAGTTTGGAGAAGTGGTATCAGTCTCTTCTTGCTAGGAAAAGGGGTGTTAGATGCAGAACCCTCAAATTGAAGGGCTGATGTCTGTACTTTTCCCGTTGCTCTGTTAATGCATCCATAAATAATTTTTAACTTGAGGAGCAGGCAGTATAAAATTAATTTATAAGGGAATGGTAGGCTCATGAGAAATACAGTTTATTTGTTAAATATAACCCAGGTTCTGAAGAAGCTAATAAACCTTTAGTCTTTTCTGTCCTTTTTTTCCTTTCTTTTTTTTGTCAGATGTATTTTCAAAACTTGGTAAGAAGTTGTAGCTTCAACCTGTTGTATCATTTGAAATGTATCTTCCATTTATGGCACATGAAAGAGCTTTTAGAGAGAGAAAAATCTCAGTTATGTATTGACATAAAGAAAGAACTACTGTCCTACACGATTCATGTGTTATACTGTGTTTAGGTATTTGGAGTGAGCGGTAAGGGAGATTTAAGTTAAACCTTGAACCCACGTTGGAACAGTGTAGGTGGTCTTGAAAGTACTAATTTCTTAGGACTTTTACTCTTCAAAAGTAAAAGTACTAAAATCTATTACTCTTTTTTTAATAAATTTGTACTAAAATCTATTACTCTTTTTAGGGAATAAATCTGGGGAGAGAGGGGTGAGGGGAAAAACATTATTTACTCCAGGTTTTTGAGGCAGTAACAGTGTATATAGAAGTTATGGGAGTGTTCAAAAAACCAGCAGGGTGTTGTAGTTAATGGTTTTCTAGGTCTTTGATTTACTTCTGAGCCCACACCCAATGATGAAATGTTGACTTCTACAGCCTGTGACAGCTAATAAAGTTAATGGTTTAAGGATAGATTACTTAAAAATATGTCCTGGTAAAACTGTGTGTCTTTCTAGACCTATGTTGTTCTTTATGGATAAAACATGATAGAAATAGAGATGAATCACTACTTTTTTTTCTCCAATCCTTTCCTGCTGACTCCCAGAATGGAAGATGTGACTGTGTGATAGAAACTAAGATTGAAGGAAAAAGGAATGAACTGCCTCAAAACATATGTGAATTAAATTTACTCTTATAACTATAAAAATAGATTTTTTTCATTGAAAGGAATTGGTGACTGTTGGAGACTATGAAAGATGTTTTTGAAATAGAGCATATTTTTATCAGCAAAATGCTGAAAGCATGGCCTGAAGTTATCATCCTTAGTGGCAGGTGAATAGGTGAATGTGAGATGTCTTTTTATAAGCATAAATTTACCTGGAACAAGATAAATTTGTGCTTTAGGAGTTCTCTCTGAGATAATTCACCTTGTTTACACCAAAGTATTAACTTCAGTGAGAACATTCGTATTGCAAAAAACACTTCAGCAGTTAAGAAACTCTCTTTCAGTTCGCATCCCTGCGAAAGCCAGCTGGCTCAAGTTTGAAGCAGCACTTAGCCAAAGAGTTCAGCTGGGGCAGAACTTGGGCTGTGTCTCGGGCAATACAAACACGAGATTGTTATTCCGGGCAAGAGGCAACAAAAACTTTCTGCCTAAGTAGAGGGGTGTTTTGCAATTGAATTTGAAGTGCCTGCTGGTGTGTTAATTCTGTTCCAAAAACTTCCTTAAGGTGTCTGTGTAAAGTGATGATGCCAGTGGGCTTTTTTTGAATGAGAAATAATTATAGAATGTTGCAGGTGATTTAAGCCAACCTGGAGAAGGCTATCCCTGTGTGAAGTGAGCTGGCCTGGAGGAGTTGCTACAGAAAGGCCATTGCACTTCTATTTCGCATCCTGGTTTATTTCACAATTGCTTCCTGTCACAGACAAGCCTTTAGCTCTATAAATAAACAAGGTGACAGTGGTACTTTCCATTATTTTCTTCTTACTAATCCAAATTTAGATTCCGATCTTGCGAGGCTTTAGATTAATGTTGTTGCTGGAAGAAGCAATCCTGCCTTCTATTCCTGTCTGTTCCTCATCTTCCTCATTGTGTTGAAATGGCTCCCAATGCAGCTCTGTGGTGAACAGCTTAGAGGACTGATCACTAAAAAATAGTTTCTTTTCCTGATGGATTATTTTTCTTCTGCATCAGTTCCTTCAGCTGTTTACCATGTAGCTACACAGACTTTGACAGTAGCAGAAGGCGGCAGGGGATACTTGTTGTAGAATAAAAAAGCCAGTGGTGGCTCATGGTGATAGTGTCCAAGCTAAAAGCTTAAGTATAAAGGAAAAAGTAATGACTGCTTGTTCTCAAAAACTTGTGTACAATGGGGCAGGTGGCTAAATCTTGGATTCGAAGAGTTGAAACGGCATCTTTCACGTAGTTGTTGCTGATTTAACTTTTGTGGATGTCTTGGCCTGATAATGGCACTTTGCAACAATTAACATATGCTGCTGTAAGAAAGCACGTCGTTTTTAGTAGTGCTCATTCAGAGTAAATTCTCAGCAAATAGTGTACCTGTAGTGCTTCTATCAGCATGTAAAGATGTGTCTTCCTCTTGATTTTATGTCTGCTGGTGACAGCAGATTCTATCACAATTATGCTAATACTTGGCTATAGATGAGTCTTGCCAAAATGAAACTGCATTTGAGGTCAAGCAGAGGTAATGTATTCATTTGAAAATGATTCTGGCTTATGGCAGACTAGCTTTGAGTAAATGAATTTATTTCAGCAATTTTCCTGAGATTACTAGTATGAAGTCTCTAAAATATGTTTTTAAACGCTCTCATACCATTTAAGAAGCTTTCTCTCCTTTAATTGGAATGATTTCAGGGGGCTGTACCCAAAGGAAATGCCACTAAAGAATACATGGATAATTTGCAACTGAAACCAGGAGAAGTGATCTACAAATGTCCGAAGTGCTGTAGTATCAAACCTGAACGTGCACACCATTGCAGGTATGCTATAGTTTCCTTTCATGCAGTTAGGCTTATTGAGTCTTGCAATAACGTTCCTGATATTTGTGTGTTAATTTTTTTCCCACAAATTTCTTCTGATATCCAGTAAACTTTCAAATTCATACATTGCAGAGTATTTGTAAATATTATACACTGTGGCCAAAAGTGAATGTGAATGTGGGGAAAGAAGCAAGAGACTCGAGAGTTTTTGAAAATATTCATATTGTGGTGTCTTAAATACTTTTTGATCTGTGAATATTTTTTCCTCTGCATCATTCTAATTATTGTGCCTTACTGTTGATAATGCAGGTTAAAGGGAAAAATTACAAGGAAATTTCTGATAGAAGCTTATTTAGGAAATGACTCCTGCGATCTTAAATTAAGACAATACAGATTAGTTTTAAACTATCACTTTAATTTGTGTCTTCTTGTCTTCGTAGTGCTTCATTTGAAGTTATATGTGCATTGGCAGATATATTTTCCCAAAGTTGTACGCATAATTGGTTAAATGCACTTCTGCTTATTGAAGATTTATTTTTATGAGGACAGAATTGATGATAACTTGAATTTAACATGCTGTGGAAGAGATAGTAAATGTATCCATTTTTCATTAATTCTCAGTCTTTTGAGTTTTCAGGCACTGTGGATATGTGTTTGTAGTGTTTATTGTGTGAGAGTTGAAAATAGATATGCCTGCATAATTAAGACTTACATAAATATGTAAATGAACCTGGTGGCTCTGCCTAGGTGTGAGGAGTGATGTGTATTGAATTGTGTGGTGTATTAAATTTAAGTCTCTGAGTTAGTTCCCATCAAAAGAACAGAGTGAAGTCTTGTCAGGGCTCTCAAATTATTCTGTAAATTTGTGGTTTCTAAATTAAATGTCTTGGTGTATGTCACTTATCTGTGTGAAAGTTACGGCTGAGAAGCTGTTTCCATTATAAATACTCTGCCTTGGCACTGAAATCTTGCGCTTCTCTCAGATGTGAGTGGGTTTTTGTATCTGGAGTGTGAAGGGAAAAGTTTCATGTATAAATAGTCAAGTATAGAATTATCTTTGCTTAGTTTATCTGTGTTGTATGTTAGCTTTTGCACGGATGCAGATACCAGGCCTGCCTTCACGTGCAATGAGTTTGGTTCCGAGTGGCTTTATTAGCTCGAGTAGAGCATTACATGAAGGCAGCTGTACCAATGGCTCACTGGGCCTGGGGGTGGAAGCAGTGCAGCTGCTTTCTTGTGGCAGAATATAAGCTGTTAATCTCTGGGGATCCAAAACAGCTTTGTGCAGTCTGCTCAGATGTCCTGGCACTGTGTTCGTGGGATGCGGTAAAGGGACACCTGAGAGCCTCTGCTGAGTCGGGGTTGGATCTTGCTAATTTTCTCATCTCAGATTTAGGCTGGCAGCTACGGAGACTTTGCAGGTATCTTTGTAGAGCATTTCCCACATATGCAGTCCCGATTGGATTTACTAATTTGGAAGTAGGCCTAAGTGAAGACATCTTATGTTGAACTCTACCTATGAGTAAAGAAGCTGGAGTATTGGAGAGCCCAGAGTCGCTGCAGCTCTGTGCCCTGCAGAGTCCCTCGGGTACATCGGGTCCATCGTCCTCAGCAGGCACTATATTGTCTTGGATGTTCCAGTAGCCTGTGATCCCAGATAAGGCGGTGTTGAATGAAAAATTATTATTTCTTCCTGGAAGAAGAATAAAAATAAGCTAAGTAGGGACTTGAAATACATTGTTTATAGCAAGAATTTGAGTAGCATTTATTGTTAAAGCAGAGCAAGAATGGGTAGTGTCTACAGTGAAGGAAATCTGTGACATTTTGAAAGTGTTTGTTTTCACTAGCCACTGGTTCAGGGACCTAGCTTTACACATCTTGTGAATTGTTTTGGTTTTCTGTGCCTTGGTAAAATACGCTGTGAGATGTTCCACCTAAGGGCAAAGGATGCGTTTTAATGTTTGCACAGTGCATAACAGGCTTCACAGAACATCTGAAAGAGAAAGCTAGAGCCTGAAAGTGTATCCTTTTGTAAGCCTGCTGTCGTGTTTTTCTCAGCAGTTGGATATCTGGTTTAATTGCCTTTGTTTCTCTTACTCCTAAAATACACACTATTAATAGTTGTTGTTAACTTTTCTTAAGTAAAATGAATGATTCTTCTGTGATTTTTTTTTGAGTGTTGAATACATACTGCATAGACCAGCTACCAGAATCTGATTCTTTGCCATAGATTTAGCACTGCAGAAGTGTACCGAA
Source organism: Anarhynchus alexandrinus (assembly GCA_008711295.1). NCBI lineage: Eukaryota > Metazoa > Chordata > Aves > Charadriiformes > Charadriidae > Anarhynchus > Anarhynchus alexandrinus. Next base: position 6,012,260 of record VUYV01000007.1, on the reverse strand, counting down.
TAGAAAAAAGGTTTGTTTGATTATACTGCCAACATTTTATTGGCTTACAAACCCATTCCAAGGACATTAAAAGGATGGTCTAGTCCCAAGTAGTCAAAGTGGCAATTTGCTGATAGAAGAGACTTGAAAATGGAAATTGAAGTTGGTTCCTGTTGGGAAATAGTTACGCTCAAAGCCACAGTGCATGTTTTGAGTAGTAAATTATTAACAGAAGAGGCTCTTATGATGTAGTTATGAAAATTGTTGTGCAACACTGCAGCAGAAGTTCTTTTGAGGAAGAAAAATAGTTTCATAATACACATTAGTGATGGGAAAAAGAACAAGAAACCTTTATTTACAGCTAAGTATCTAGCCTCAGTGAAATACATTAAACTGAGATTTTACTAAGCAGTTAACATTTTCAGCATAAGGAACAGTCTTATCCTGAGTGAATGCTATTTCATTTTCACTGAAGGAACACAGCGGTCATTATTTCTAGCCTATCCTGAGTGTCTGCATTTGTGTGTGGGGAACTGTTATTCAGAATCAAGTCACTGAGATGTTTGCATCAGTCCTCCTGTGAATTTCTGTTCTCCAGACCAATTTCTCTTAAGCCATTAGCTTTGTCTTTCTGAATGTTATCTTTGGCATTCAAAACTGTAATTGCACCTGCGGTTGCTGGAGTGCATTCAGCAGCAGTGCCAAGCTGGAGAAGACCTTCCCTTGTCCACAGCTGCTTGTTCTCACTACCATATTGCTGCTTTCTCTTGTGTAGGCGTGAGTGTTCATGCACAGTGAAATGACCCAGGTTGCAGCTAATGGAGTGACTTCCCACAACTGTTGCCACATGAACATCTGTGCTTGGACAGGGGAAGGAAAGAATAGAATGCAAGTGACGGGGTAGGAAGAAGGCAGAACCACTGTTTTAAGCATTGCTGCGAGTTTGTTGGCTGGAAGTGTTCGTTGAATTGTGGTGTGAGATTAGAAATGAAGGCAGGGTTCCAGACATCTGATGTCTTGGAGAGCTCTGCGTGGGCTTGTGAGAAATACTGAATGAGCAAAAGTGTGTCCTGCCCACCTCACATCCTCCAGTGTTTGGCTTGATTGAGTCTGGATGTGATTTTATTCAGTACTTCACATTAATATTCTTTTTAGAGTGACAGTATATATTCTGTGTTACATTAGGAGGCTTGCATGGTTGTGGTGACTGGAGTTAGCTCACCTACCCGCAGAGCTCGGGAAATTAATGAGAGGCTGAACAGGCAGCAGGCTGTGAAATGAAAATCTTTTGGAGAGCCTTTTGAATGCCTTCTCGTGAATGATACCTGTTTCTTCTGCACTAGAGAATGGCTGCAGTGTTTAGTTATGGTATTGGGATTTTCATGTGTAACTGGTAGTATTTAAAAAGTAATTTGCATCAGAGGATGAATGGTGTTTAATGTCCATAAAACAAGAGGCAGTGGGAACATAAGGGCTGGGTTATGATAGCTCAGGGCAAAGGGAGCTGCAGAGGTGCAATGAAAGATTTGGGATTCTCTCATATAACCTGCATAGGAGTATGTTCTGCCTCTTGCTGAATAATCTTATAATCAAGCATATGCAATGACTTAAAAATTATTTTATGCCTTGGAGCGTTCATTTTCCCACACACACACTCTCCTTTCTTCACTTTAGTTACAATCATCTAGCTTTACTCTGTGGCTTGTCATTGCAGTCCTCATAGATACCATACATAAATAAGTATGCGTTAAAACCAAAGGATTTTGAATCAGAGTGCCTGCGTTTTTTAGGCTCATTTGGTTTTATAACTGCTGAAATGAAAATGTTTAATATTTCAGATGTTCTGCAGGAAAATCTGAAACATTTTGAGTGTGTGGCTCTCTTAAGTACAAAGCTAGGAAAATGAAATATCAGCATTACTTAAGCTACTGATTTGTGGAAGAACTTCAACACGTGCTGCAACTCTGCTGTTTCTGTTGTATAACTGTTCATGTTTGGCTGCAGGTGGACCTGAATATAAGAGAAATGAGCCCTCTGGTGCGGTATGGCCTGGCAGATGTAAAATGGACTTACCAAAATATTTGACTTTTCTTTCTGGAAATAACCTTGACTTAAAACTGGGCAGAAACTAAGCAATTACTTGCAGAACTAGCAAAGAACAGTAATGTTTAAGTATTCATTAACAAATACGCAAAGAATGTGTGCTGCTTGTAGTCTCAATATTTTTGTTTTACGTTGAGGAAGTGAGGTGTGACATGGTTACTGGGTTCGCTTGATTGTGTGTTTGGATAGGTAATGATTCTCATTATTAATACCATTTTTCTTATGTGAAGAGTATCTTACCTACACAGTTTTATACCAAGCAAGAGCTTTTAAGTGAGCAAATAAAATGTTACTAAAATCACTGTGTGCAGTTTTTCAAAAAAATTAGATTTCAGTACACCATCTTATGACCACCGGATACCCTTGTTTATACATTAAAATGCGAAGTATTGTTTCTCAACAGAAGTCTTTCTTCCCTTCCTTTAGTATTTGCAAACGATGTATTCGAAAGATGGATCACCACTGTCCATGGGTGAATAATTGCGTGGGGGAGAAAAATCAGAGATTTTTTGTTCTGTTTACGGTAAGTGAAAATCAAAAGCAGCTTGATCTCAGTATGAATCTACCTTGATTATAACAATTTTGGTTGTGCTTAGTAGTGAGTAATGGCTTAAGGTCACAATTGTTTTGTGTTGGTTTTTCTTTTTTTCCTTTCTATGCAAGATATTCTCCAAGCAGGAAAATATTTCTACTCATACTTATTTTAATCTTGTAAAGTGCTGTTACTTTAAACTATCTTAATTTTGCTGTGTTTTATGTAGTAACAATTAGTGAAATGGTTCTGTTATTTAGGGAGCTAATCCTTAAACTTTCATTGTTGCCCACATTTTTAGATTCAAACTTAATTAGAATTTATTTTTACATCGTTGTATTGAATTAAAAATTGAAATTGGAAAGTATGTTCACTGTGCAGTGGTGAAGGCTGGCTGAAAGGAATGTCTGCTTTACTACCCGGCAGCAGCCAAAAGTAAGCACTCTCTCTTATTTCCAGATGTATATAGCCCTAATTTCAGCTCATGCGCTCATACTGTGTGGGTTTCAGTTTTTCTCCTGTGTCCGAGGGCAGTGGACTGGTAAGCAAATACTTAACTTTCACTCTCATAATCTAGTAGATATTAAGGGAAAGTCATAGCATTCCACCTATTTCTGTCCCATGTATGAAATACTACAGGACTTCGATCTTTTTAAAGTGAGGTCCTGAAAATGTTTCATATCTGTTTACCATCTTTTTTTTTTTTCCCCTCTCTTTCCTTTAGTCATTCACTGCAAGAGCTGTGGCTGTCAAGGGCATTCTCACTCCCTTTCCACATAGTAAAAATTTACCACCCCTGTAATAGGAAGGAAGCAGATTGCTGGTCCTCAACCAACTTGGCAGTATATTACCTGAAACTGCCAGCTGGGCTTTGTGTGTCCCACCAGAGTCCTGTGAACAACAGCTGAAACTTAAACAAATTTCTCCCTCATTCTGTTACTGGAGCCAGCTGTGGGGCTCCTGTAGAAAAGAAATTTCCTAAACTGTCCTAGTTGTTTGTTTAGGGCTCTGACTTGCATTTCTTAATGTTCCAGTGTGCCAGAGCTCATTCCGATCTTGTGTTTTTGACAGAAGATCATTGATCATATGTTCTTCCTGGTACCTGAAGCAACAGGGAAAATCCATGTGACTGTTATTTTGCTGAATATTCCGTTAAATGGGTGGAATCTTAGATATCCCATTTCTTCTTTGTTTAACTATAATTGAGTTAATCAGTTGATCAGAGGATTTCCAGAGATATGACTGTAAGTCAGAACCTGATTACTTTGTGTGGTGAATTAAAAAAAAAATAAAAAATAGAGCAATCACAGTAAAATGGAACATCTGGATTAACTAGCAAGTCAGAGCTGACAGTGGTGATAGTTTTTACAGCATTTGTCATGCACAAAACTTCAAGCTGCTCTCATCTTTATATATGTGAATTTCTGAGTACTTAAATCCTCTCATGTGCAAACATTTATTTGATAACCTTGGAATATTGAGGCAGGATTGCAGTAATGCGGTACCATGTGCTTTATAGGAAGCCAAAAATGTTACTTTATTAAAATTCTTTATTTCCTTGGGCAGCAAATAAAGCTGCTGCAGTGCTAGAAATTAGAAGTTTATTATAATTGTGAGATGTCATTTCAAGCATCAGATATTTAGCTTTTACTGCTGTTTTTTGAAGAGGGGATGTCTCAGTATGAACATGCTCTATAGATTTTTTTAAAGGTTTTTTTTATAACTACATATGTCGTTTTCACAGAATGCAGTGACTTCTCCCCACCTGTAACTGTGATCCTGATGATCTTCTTGTGCCTTGAGGGTTTTCTGTTTCTCACTTTCACTGCAGTTATGTTTGGCACCCAAATCCACTCAATATGCAATGATGAAACGGTAAAGACCTCTACTTTTGTTTGCTTTAACAGTTATTCTAAGAAGATGTGATTAGATGTTGGTTTATTTGCATGAGGGGAGGCTCTTACTTTGGAGAAAACCCCAAATCTGAAATAGCTCATCATTTTTATTTTCTACCATTGTAAGGATTGAAATATTTTCCTGGGGGTTGTTAGAAGTTCTTGCAGTATTTGCTTTTCTGACATAAATTTTGTAATTAAATTTTCAATTGCAAAGATTGCACAGCTTCTGACTTCGGTTTGGACTTGCAGTTCTCAACTATCACAAACTCCCAATATGTGCCATGAGAAATGACTGCTTTTCTCAGATTTATGCTTAAACTAGCTATCTTGTATCAACTCTTCACACTTTCCTCTACTTTGATATACTTTATTAGAGTATAACCATACTTTGGACATTTGGCTCCCTTGCCCTTAGATCTGCAGTGTTAAACCTTGAGAGGATGTCTTGTGACAGATAATTGACTGGAAACATAAGGAATTTGAATCTTGTGGCTGTTCAGAATTTTCTCATATGAGGCTGTTTAAAAGTGTACTTCTGTAGTGAAGAGTAACAATTGGTAAATATCCAGCCTTCATTAGTGGGAAGTGCAAAAAATGATCATCAAAATAATGCATTTGGGAGAGCAAGGCTAGCTCCAGTAATTGCAGTACAAGAGCCTTCTTGGAAGCCTTATTGCCTGATTTCATTAACTGGGTAAACAACTTCTAGTGTAGGTATATTGCAGATCCTCTACTTCAGCATCAGCTTTTCTGGTCTTTTAGTTTGGGGACGGCGTCTGGGGGAAGACGTAGAGGTAGACCAACCTTCTGGTACACACTGTATGTTTTAAGTCTTCTGCCCTGTACCCACAGGGCTAAATCAGCCATTCTTATTTCCTCCTTGCTAAATAAATAATAGTAAGAAACTACTCTGCTCACTAGCTGTACATTAAAAGAATGCAAAATAGTCATCAGTTTTGATAACTGCTATTAGACTTTACTAATCTTTGGACTTAACAGTGCATCACTGCATGTCTGTTTATATACAGGAGATTGAAAGACTGAAGAGTGAAAAGCCAACATGGGAGCGGCGACTACGTTGGGAGGGAATGAAATCTGTCTTTGGGGGTCAGCCTTCACTCCTGTGGATCAATCCTTTTGCAGGATTTCGAATCAGGCGACTTCTACTCAGAGCAAAGAAAGGAGGACCCGAGTTTTCTGTTTGAGTCTAATTACGCTGGAACTTGCAAGAATACTATATAATATTTATTTGGGGCCAGAAAAGGCTGTCTACATATAATCTGTGACCAGGTGAAACTGATATCAGACATTTGCTTGTAGCAAGCAGAGTTTTATACGTTTATCGTCACAGACATCTCATTAACTTTCAGAGACGTGAACTGGATCTGTAATGGTCTTAACAGCAAGATAACAAAGGAAAAGCACGTGGTCACACTAAAGAAGCCAAATGTTGTCATGCTACTGTAATTTATTTTATGAGATTAATTATCCATTTTTGTTAAACCCTTTTTATTTGATAAATGTTTGGGGAATTTCCTGTGTGTTTTTTTATAAAAAGTATATACTTAGGTGCAGTTGTCAATCATAAGGAGGAGCATTATGGTGAAAGATGATCTCAAATGAGACCTAGCCTTCTAAATCCAGTTTTCAGGGAATAGTGGTTTGTTCGGTTTTAATTTATATTTCAGCTTGTCCTAATAAACAGAGCTGTACTTTTGTGTCCCACTTCAGGCACACATTCCTCATATGCAAGCGATTCAAAGGACTGGTGCACACAACAGCATAACACATCAGAGGCACTGTTACACCCCTGCCAAATGTCTTCCCAGGCTCACAAAAGCATGTCTTGTGTTTGGCAGTATTAATCTCATATGGCATTTAGGTGAATTCTAAATCTTGAGTAAACAACACTTTTAACTAACTGCTGTGGGCCAAATTCCGCCCTCGGGAATGTTTCTCCAATTCTTAATGCATTGATTCTAGAGGAACTTAAGTGTAGGTGTTTGAGGATTTTAGCTAGTCCTCTGTGCAGGGGTAAGTGGGACCAGTTGACTGTATCCTCCTGTGTGAGATTAAGAGGAGTGTACTGCAGATTGGAGTAAATTAACTGAAAACAGTTGTCTTTGTAGGGTCTTGCTTTGCCCCTTTTTTTTTGTTGTACAGACTTTTTATAGAAGGAAAGCTGTTAACTTTTAATGATCCCTTGAACAAAGGCATCAGAGGAATGAGGGAGGTTGCCTCTTTCTCAAGTACAACAGATCTTGAATGTAGAAAGATCTGCGATACAAGGGATTATTTTGAATTTAACTGTTTTCCAACCAAAACTACTTTCAAGAAATGAGAGCAATATAGTTTTAGAACTGCTTTATGTGGGCCTGACAAACAACAGTAGTGCTAAGAAATGTTTATCAAGCTGCAAGTAATGAAATACAAGCTGCAAGTAATGAAATTCAGCTAAAAGTGGATTCTTTAAAAATTCAATTTAGATTATTTTTTGTATTATTGTTAATCAGTTCTATAAATTACTGACAGTATAAAGGATAAAGCAGGAGCCTTGATGCATAGCTTGAAATTGTGCCTAGAAAGTAAATAGCTCCCTGTTCTGGGACTTGCCTTAAAATTGTCCTGTTCGTGCTTTTGCTTTGCCAGTAGCACTGATGATCTGTCCCACCTCAAGCAGTTCAACGTGCTGAAGAATCTTGCATTATAAAGTTTACGTACACAGAAGCTATACTTTCTTTTTTTCAGTGACCCGCTTCTCCGTTTCTTTGTAACTGTTTGCGGCATCTTGATTCCGGCTTCATCAGGTTTTATACCATCGGGTGGGTGAAATTAGTAAGGGATCCATTTATTGTCTGTGGCCCTGCGAACAAAACTGTGCAATACTATGTAATATGTTCACTTTGCTTGGGGGAGGTGATGTGTAACACTGGGCAATTTCTAGGTGGACACATCTAATGAAATTGCAGTCAAATGAACAAAACTATGTCTCGTGTAACTGAGGGGGAAGTTGGAAGTTCCACAGGAATCTTTGCATATTCAGTTGCACATCTTAAAGATTGGGAAAAAATGTGTCTGGCTTTGTCATGAGGCTCTTAATGTGTATATTGTTTAATAAAATATCCTGATGAAAATCAGAAAATATCACTTCAAGCGGTTGAACCCTGTGACTTAGCAAGTGTGTGCGTGTGTGAAATCAGGTTTACTTGGCTTTTCAAACCCTTGTTATGTTGTAATTTTTTTAATGTAAAAAAAATAAAGTAATGAATTGAAGTCTTAGTTGATTAACTTCTGCTCTATATGTCACTTTTTTTGCACGTATATGTGCATATTCACATATATTTAGATTACAACAACTTCAGGGTAATGGTCTTGCATCCTTTGGCTTGTAATTTACATGTACATGTATATCAAGTGACAGATGATACTGCTCCAAATTAAAGATGCTACTCTGCTTATTAAGGGTCTTAAGCTATGCTAACTGCTAGTTTGTTGCAAGTATTGACTTTTTCCACTAGTTCTGTAGCTTCAGACACAAAGACAGCCGATTATGCAGCCTAGAAAGTGGGGGTTCAGGGAGCTGTCAACAGAACAACTGACCCAACGAGGGTGAGGGGCAAACAAGGTTTACAAAGGCGGTAAAGGATGGAGAGACTGGAAGCAGTTTATTTCCCGTTTGCAACAATTCTAAAAAAAATACTTTGGTACCTTTCCTGGGTATATTATCACACTTTCGTACACTGCTGTTTCTATGGAGAAAATAGCTCCAAATACATTCATATAAACTGTGTGCCACTGCTGCTTGTATGTTTAAGCAGGTTAATGATTTGATTATATTTGTATGCCACAACAGTTAGGCTGTTCTGTGTTTACATGTATTTTAGGGAAGAGCTTGTTTACTCTCCAAATGGAACAGACGTCCCTGCAGATGGATCCTGCTAATTTATCTCCTTTTTATTTTCGTGTTTAATTTCTAGTAGTAATGTCAGGTTGTTTCATGAACCCGTTCTGAAGTCCTAGACGGCAGCAGTGACAAACGAGAATTTATTTATGGACTTCTTTATGCCTATCCTGTGCGGAAATGTTGCTTTTCTATGATTGTTCTCACTTCTTTCTATTGGCACTGTGTTAATATGTGAATGTATTCAATGCTATTGGAGAAAGAAAAGTGGCATAAGAGGTTTTGAAATACAGAAATTGGACTGTAAAATGATTCTTGAATCTGTTAATAACACTAAATGAAATGCACCAGCATTACAGTTCTGTATATTTTTAAGTGTTATTCCTGTGAACAGAGTAACAGTTCAATTCATGCAGTGTACTTTGTGGTTGAGTATGGATTGGTGCTTCTTGATTGATGAGATTGTTAGATTATTTTTTTTTTTGCTTGTGTCACTTATTCGTTCTTTTTTGGGTGTTCTGAATTTCGTTGTGGAGTAATGCTATCATTCAGGTTTTGCAGTGTTTCCTGACTGTATTGCAGTAGCATATGTGCTACTGTAACGCACGTTACCCTTGTCATGCCCAAATAGAGCTCTGGAAAATAGCCAGCATGCATCAAAGCCATCCCAATCTTAGTTTCTTAATAACATAAGTGTAACTTTGCACCTCTGAAATATTTTTGTAGTTTCTCTTAACACTGTAGTGCAGGATGAAGTTAAAATAAGTTCAATGTTAATAAAGCCAAATGTTATAACTGGCAAGGAAATGGGTAACTTACAGAGAAATAGGTAAGGCTTTATTACCTGAGATGCACAATCCGTGTTGTTCTGACGGAGCAGCTGGCATCTTGCCAGACAATTAAAATATTTTTTAAATGATGGCTTTGAACTTCTTTTGTTAACAAAATCATGATTCCAATAAAGCAGAAGTCTTAATAAAATAGTCAGTTCCAAGCTATGTTTGCATAAGAATATTGGTTTAATTTAGAGTGGGGTTTGACACAGGGAAGCCAGAAAGATTTTTGCTGTGAGTCTGTTCTGGCCCTTAATACGGTCCCCTTACAGACAGTAAATTATTCTTGCTGTAAACCTTCACCAGACTAGCTGAACACGAGGCTGAGCCTGACATCTACTTGTTCCTGGACAATTTCGTTTTCTTCTGTCAGATAATATCTGAGATTGTTAATTACATCAGTCTCAAGTGAAAGCTGGGCTGTGCAGCCATAGCTGATTCTCTTTTATGAAAAAGAAATCCCCAAGGTGAAAATCCCTAAGGTATTTGCGTTGGGGAAATCAATAGAGAAACTTGAAAACTTGGTTTTGAATTAAAGAAAAAAGGCAAACTGTCCATGTGAAATATGAGAATATGAAATTTATTTCCCCCATAGATTTTTTCTTACCATTAATAAGTATAAATGTACATTTAATTTCTAGAAAAGTAATGTAATCTCCATGATGGAGGAGCTGGAAGCAATGTTAGGTAAGTACAGTTGCATCTGTCACGCAGCAGGAATGCTTGCAGTGGAGCCTGCTTTCCAGATATAGCTGTTTCAAATCAAAGTTATCAGCGTATGATGTCGGATCAAATTCATCGTAGACAGTAGAAAAATAAAACATTGTGATCCTAGGTGAAATTCAACCCACTCCTCAGTGGTTTGCAGATCTCTCTTGTGCTGTAGAACAGCAGCTCTAAAATATCTCCCCAAGGAATGAAAGGTAGCCTGAGTACAGAGAATTCCCCTTGTGATAAAGGTTCAGATGCTCTTCCCAACTTCTCCTTGGGTCAGTAAGATTGCATTTCTGCAGTGTCCTCCACCCGAGGATCTCAAAGTGCTTCAGGAGCGTTTGTGAAACAAGCCTCACGAAGCTGTAGCTGGGCACCGGCCTCTCATTTTTGCCATGAAGAGGGATGCACGTGGGTTGAGAGATTTGTGCGATGTGGCGGAACTAAGAATTCTCCATCGTGTCCTACTGTTCAGTACGGCTGCCCGTAACCTTTCACAAGCTGTCTGACGGAGGTCATAGGACTTCTGTGCAGATGAGCGTAAGTTTTGTAGAATTCCAGCTTTCTAATGCGGTTCAATTTATGCAAAATAAACACTGTACCAGAGTGCCCACGCTTTAGGAAAGTTTAAGGTTGTGTAGTCATCTATTGGGATCATTTTAAATAGCTGTAACGTGCTTAATAGTTGGTCACCTACTGCTGATTAAGTTTTACATTAAGTGCAGAAGTATTGTTTAAATACAAATGTTTTTTTAAAGTCCATGCCTCACAGGAGACCTGCCTCTCCCTTTTTTTGCTAATTTAGAGCTTGGAAGTTTAGGTTACAGCCATTACAAAGATATACAAAACTACAGCAAAATCATATTTGTGTACTGGGAAAAGGGGTTTTTGGGGGGCATTTTTGTTATGACTGTTGCTTCTTCCAAATATGTTTGCAGTAAAAGTTTGCAGAAGATACAAAGCAGTGACTTGGTAGATCAACAGCTTCGTGAGCTCTCTGCCAGCTGTGGGTTCTACCAGACCCAGCGGCCGCGGTCTGATGCAGAGATCCTTGCTGCCGTCTTGGAGCTGCGATAGATGCGCACGCGATGCAGAGGATGCATCGAACAACTCACAACTGGACTCTAGATATACTGTAAATTATGGAAAATAACCAAATGTTGGCATTCCTGATGGCAAATAATAACTGAGCAGCATTAAATGTTAGCTGGTCTGTGTGGAACCAGACACATCTTTGTGGAATAAGAAAGCGTTGGGCTGCTAAGGGTTATTGAGATATTCTTCCTAAAGCTTAACATGCAGCAGGAGAAATGGGAGTGTAATTAAATTTTTAATGGGAATAGACCTTTTCATGCTGACAATTTAAGACACGCTGTACTCATTAGCGATTACCAGGAGCGGTGTAAGGCATTTGGTTTTATGAAGATAGCGGCCGAAGGCTTTAAAAGCGTCGTGATCGCACCGAGGTAGGTGATAACGAATGCAATCGGAAGCCCTGCTCCAAAGAGCTTACAGTCTTGGTCCTACTGAGAAGAGCGTTAACCCCAATCACTTGGGAAACGATGGGTGGGAAGACGCGCGGTGAGGCTCCTGCGGCAGTCTGGTACCCGGTGCTCGACTCACGGACGGGAGAGAGCGTGACCGACAGATCCGGCTACGGGCAGGGGGTTGCTGTGCTTTGCCTCTGCAAAGAGAAAGGGCCCATTTCACTTTCAGCACGGTTTCCACATTGCTCCCAGCTTCTCCTTCCACCTCTCCCTATAAAATCTCCTGCTTGGGTATCACTGTCTGAGGCAAGAGCTGCGCTACGGCGTTGGGTCCTGCGCTAGAGCCTAGTTTATAGTCTTCACTGCCTGTGCTTGTAGAAGGAGATGGAAGGGATGTTTCAGGAGATGCTGTAGGAGAGAAGAGAAACAGAATTAACATGGACCTGGGTGCTGTTCCGATAGAGCAGTGCCCAAATAAAACCAGCAAACCAAGGCGCAGGAGCCTGGGGGGTGGGACAGGGGGTTCCATCCCAAATTCAGGCATGTTCGGGTATAATCTTCCTTCCTGGTTTGTGATGAGGCACAGGGCGGACCAATAGGCATGGACCAACTCTTCTCAGTGTTTTGCACTTGGGAAGTGCCCCAAACTGCTTTTTAATCCTTCCTCTCCCTGTTGGAGGAGACCTCAACCTGCTATACTTCCGCTATACTTCATTTACAGAACACTCACTGTTCTCATCTCCCTCACTGCAAGGTGGCTTGGAAAAAAAAGAAAGGAAAAAAAAAGAGCAAGCTAAAATCCATGATGTCAACATTTATAGGGCTGAGAAAGAGCAAAATATGCTTCAAGAGGTAGATGACCGTAACTGGCAGGAGACTGTGTGTGCAAGACATGGTGATTACATGGCAGCAGTTGTTAAATTGCAACTCACGTTCTACTTTTTTTTTTTTTTTTTAATAGCACGGTCCGTTTGCTGCTACAGCGGATAAATGCCTTAACAAACAGCCATAGCCCAGCAGCAGCGCCCAGAGTGGTTGAAGACGGTCTTGTATTCAGGTTGTATTGTGTTCCGGTTGACAGCAACCGAGACGCTTTATGCAGGGAAACTCTTGCCACTAATAACTGTGTGTGCTTCTTTGTGGTGTTTCCCAGTGCTGCCTACGTTCATAGAAACACGCCGTCACCAATCTTGATTCCTTTTTTTTTTAATCTTTTGGTGTTAAATAGCATCTCAAAATCCCTCTGGATCATGCCATTATGTGAAAGCTTCTCTTTTGGAAGCGTGTTTCCAGACTTTGTAGTGAAGAATTCAGCGAGGGGGGCTGTGAACTCTGATTCAAGTGTAATGCCTAAATGCATAAATAAACCTAAAGGTTGTTGGGGTTTTTTTAACTGCTTCTCCAATTCAGTCCCTTCATTAGGCTGACACTAATAGCGTAAAAATGGACACGTACGGTTTGGAGCCGTGTGAATCACGGAGCTCATGTTGCTTGGGAGGACGTGTCCTGGCAGCGGTTCCAGGTTGAGGTTGGGAGGTCCCGACTGGTACTGGAGATCAACGGTGGTTCCTGCAGTGAAAGTGGGAAAAGTCATCATTCTTTGCATAGTTACCGAGAAACCAGATGCTCTGGGCAAAGTCTCTTCTTTGCAGAGAATGTGGGCGACCTTTGTGGGTGGGGGTTAATGTCCTGGCTCGTCTTCGCTTCCTTCCTTCTCCGCTGTCCTCTTTGCTCTCAACCTTCTCACTGTCTAGGGACAACCTCCCAGGATGGCTGAGGTTTCAGCTAGTATCTGACTGCACTCTTCATCTGTCTCTGTCTGTGTCCCAATTACTGCTCTTTTCAGGGTTTCCCATATAGCTATAACTTTTGCATATTGCTAACAAAAAAACCGTGTTGTCTTCTTGCAAACTGCGTCAGTTTGGTAGGTTGCCTAAAATTTGAGTGCCCCACTGGTGTGAAGCACCACAGAGCGTGTACCCATTTCTATAAAACTGTCCCTGGGTCAGATTTTCAGAGACAAGCTGAAAAGAATTGTCTTGGGGATTGGACTGGAGTGAGAAGAACCCATGTTCAAGCTGCAATTCAACCTGAGCCTTCACCTCCCTCCTCCCAAGACCAAGTTCTCTCTACCATACATCCTCCAGAGAAGGACTCAAAGCCAGACATGAAGCCCCATAATGGTTTTGAAATACAGTAACTTTGCTGTCCTTTCTCAGCAGGGTTCATACCTCCCAGCAGCATCTCCTGCAGCAAGCTGTCAATCCTGGCCACACCGAAGAGCTTCACGAACTGGACTTGCTCTATCATCTGCCAGGTGATGCTCTGCAGCGGGGGCAGCAGGAGGAGGATGTCGCTGAACCGGCCTCGGGAGTCGTACTGGCGATCGTTGATGTAGTCCTCCAGGTTGACTTGGACCTGGAAGCGCATGTTCTTCACCTTCCCAGGCTCGCTCAGGCCTTTGCAGTCTGGGAGGGGAAAAAAATGAGGTTAATTGCTGGCCTGTGTAACCAGAAAGCGTTACCCCGTCGGTCGGGCTCTGTAGAGGGAAAAGGATGAGATGTCAGTGATCCTCTGACAATTATCTCTCAGAGTCTCCAAGTTTATCTGGCAGATCAGCGTTGGGCTGCCACTATTTCCTATCTCATATGGAATAGGGAAACAGTAAGGGGAATTTGAGGAGAAACGGTAAGAAAATAAGAACTTGCTTCAGCTGGATATGTCTGGCTACCGCCATAAGTGAAGAGGAAGCATTTAGAAGGTGAACCATATTTGTCCTTCCAAGGAATCCCCCCCTGAAAACTTTGAGTCCCAACTACTGCCACTAAATCCATGCAGGTTTAGTGCCTTTCTGTTGCAAATACACCCACTGCAGCATCAGATTCTTGTCTTGATGTCCTGTCTTTGACCTGTGGTCGATCCATTTTCCATGGACCACCGCTCCAGCTTTGCTTAATCATCGAGTAAATGTGCACTCTGGGTAGGATGAAGTGCTCAGATGGACAGCTTTCTACTCCTGCCTCTCCTGCTACCTAAAACTGAGATTTCTGGCTCACTGGACCATTTATTTCACTGTCTACAAAGAATCCACAAGCACCACATTTTAGAGACAAAGATTAGACAAAGTAGTTAACAAATTATTGTACGTTAGTGTGTAACTCCATGGACATGCCTACTTGTTAGCATGAATGAATTTCACATCTGTAGAGCTTCACACTTTTTCATTTTAGATAAAATCACAGCGCCTCACTGTCGCAATGATCTAAAGCTTCACAGAGATACTGATCAGCTGAGAAGGTAATTTGTCAAACTCAATTTAATAACGTGATCCTTATTCAGATTTGCAGCAGGCTCTTTGGAGAGCTGAAGTTCATGATGTTTGTATAACTCCTGTATCTTGACTTCAAATCAGCAAACACAGCAAAAAATAAGTCATGGAAGGTGCTCTGATTTCTCCATGCTAATAGATGCCAAAGACAAAAGGGCATTGTTCTGGACTTGGGATTGTTCCCCCATCTCTCCTCCAAGCTACAAGGCAATACACGCTAAAAGCACTCGAGTGTCGTACCGAGGGGGGGTTGCGTGTGCACTGTAGGCACGTAGAAACAGGAGTGTTTGGGGGGAACCTGGGCTGAGAGAGAAACCCCCGTGTGTGTGCAATAAGAATGTGGCAAAGGTTCAAAACAAGCTTTTGTTTCCCTCCTTGTGTTTCCCTGCTCTCCTCTCCATCTTGTGCTGATCAGCCCTGCCCTCGGTTGGTACCGGCTGCCAGCAGGATCCATTAACGGACATCCTTGAGATTTCTGGGTACTCTGAACGGTCCGGCTCTCTGTGGTTTTTAATGCTGCTTTCTAAACACTGATGGATGCTCCACGCTGCTGCTCAGCTGACTCACTTCGCTTATGCATAATTCACTATAGGCATATACGTCCTAAATAGTCATGTCCTTCATTGCGGGCTGATGGGCTTTCCCGAAGCCAAGCTGCAGAAGCAGCAAAACTCCTCCAGGGTCTGCAGAGTCTTGCACATCAGTCTGGCTGGAGATAATACTTGCTAAATAGTGAAGCATTCAGGAATAGGTCACTTCTAACATGTCCTTGCTGCACTGCTAAGTACTTCTCACTACAGCAGCGGCAGGGGGAAACGTAGAGCTGCTGCCAAGGGGTTCTGCTGGTGACTGGAGAGCCCTCAACTCCTTTCCAAGCCCCATGCTTGGCAATCAGGAAGGAAGCTTACCTGGATCAAAGAAGATGATGGCTTTAAGGCAAGCGTACTCATTGTCATCGATCTGGATGTCCCGCAAGGGCTTCACCAACTCGTCCAAGATTCTGGTGGCCACACGAGCGATTTCCAGTTCTGGGCAGTGCATTGGGATGATGAAGTCATTCCCTGGGGAGACAAGAGAAATTCACCGTCAGATTTTCACTCTAGCGCTGCAGCTGTGGTCTCATCCAGAAGTCACCCCGAGGCATGTTGCCAGATAGTCCCACTGCCTGTGTGCAGCAGATTTCCAGTGTGCAGCTTCATACTCAGATTCCTGATTGAGCAGCAAGCTGTGGAGCTCATTCTTTGGTCCTTAATTACCTCATTTGCACCCACACTGTACACAAAGCCTGCTCCGCGTTCTGCTCTGGTTTACCCTCTGTTATACCTAGCGTCTGTTTGCAAGTGGTGTTGCATCTTTATTTTTGGTGTGATTTATTTTTTAAACAAAGTTCTCCTTCTCTTTTTCTCTTTTTTCTTTAATATGTGGCTTTCAAGGTCAGTATTGTCATTTTTTTGAAGAATGATCCCACCTGTGTTTTTGGTGGCAGAGAGCTACATGAAAAAGAAATACCTATTTGCACTATAATTTTTAAAAGGCGTTTCTGCTAAGTTTTTAAGCACCGATACCCAAATACCTCATTGCCCGTGTCCTGGCAATTTCAGTTACAAACACAAGGCAACGCAGCTTGAGATGCCATTTAAATATTGGTGGTTTTCTCATCCACAATTTCAAAGCACTAAGGGAACAATTGTAAAAGTCCCAGCGAATTTGCTTGCTCCTTTCTACGTTTCTCCAGAGACTTTCTCAAGCCCTTAGTCTCAAGCCAGATGTGCAGACCAAGCCCAGGAGCGCAGAGAGGATTTCGGGCAGGCAGGATACGTGGCAATGACTCGGGTGCGCGAATTATAAAAGCGGGAGTGTATTTCACTGCTTTACCTAATAACAGAAAATCGGTGTATGGTATGGACCGCTTGGCCACCCCGAGGAGCAGGTGTTCCCCTGCGTGGGCTCTGAGCAAGGCAACCTGGAGAGGGCACAGAAAGAAGAAATGGTATTACGTTTGAAAAGCAGAGAACAGAAAGGTGAGCTGTTGCTGTTTAGATTAAGCCAAACTGGATGTTTGTTTAGATATGCCAGATCCACAGATAAAGCACTGTTAAGAGCTAGAAATTAGTACTACATCTTCACTTTTCAGAAGGGCTATGCTCATGGCAAATTAGATAAAAAGTTGTTTTCAACCGAAAGAGCAAAGAGGGGTTTGAGTAGCTTGAGTTCTTAAGAAATAAATAGCTTTTATACTCAACTATCAGGTATCAACAAAAGGAAAAGCAGTCCTTTTTGACTGGATCCTTGGCCATACTGAAGTGACCGACTCTACTGTATTTCTGGGAATTTTGGCTGCTGGACTAATTTTGATCGATCCCTTGTCACTTATGATTCTTTCTCTCCTGCTAGTTCATTGCTCTGCACAGGGTGATCCATAGGTTAATGTCAGATTCCCCTGTTGAAAGGTATGGCTGGGACTTCCTATGGAAGGCGGCGGGTTTGCAGGGAAAAGCCATTTGCATTTTACCTGGTCGTCAAGTGGGAGCTCACAAAACGCCGGGATGTATTTTGCCCATTCAACCAGCACCAGAAGCTGCTGTTTCATGGATTCACACACGTCATTGATGGTTGCAACCTTCTTCATTGCAATGTCCGCGCTGTGCACCGGACTCAGCGACGAATACTGGAAGACAAACAACCCGGTTGCACTGTACTGTTATCTCATTCTCCATAGCAAAGATTCGTTGATAACACGGAGTGCCTTCACAGACGTTAACCTCATCAGGTCATTGAGAAGACGCTTGCTGTTGTGGTTGCACGCTTATTGGCTCAGCGGTGTATAGTATCCACTGAAGAGCCCACGGCGAAGCCTCCACGAGGTGGTGCTCGGTCCCAACAGACACCCCTCCCTCCTCCGCCTCCTTCCCCACTCTCCAGGCTGGCTCAGGACAAAATCTGATTAATATTCCCGTTCCCAGCAGTAGCCAGCAGCACTGGGTCTCAGCTTCCCATCAACCTCCTAAGCCAGCCAAATGCATGAGATGCATCCAGCCTTTCTCCCCCAAGTAGCTGTCTGGGACACAAAACCCCCATTTCCATCTTTAAAGAGCTGTGTGGGGGGAGAGGGTTAAAACATAATAATTTTTGAAAAGGAAGCGGATGCATCGCTGCATGTAATATGCAACATCTGGACCGTATGTTTCAGTGGAGAAAGGATATTTGCATAAGAATTTAAAGGACGCGCAGGGTGAAATTCATTGTGGAGCATGGAATAAGAAAGCAATCAGCGTTAGCTGAAGCCCAGCGACGTTATTAGCTTTATTTTTCTCCCCTAAAATTGTTGTACAAGAAAAGATCCAATCGACCATGACGGGAACATTACGTTCTGAGCAGGAGAGAGTGTGCTGCAAGGAGAGATAAACTTCTGCATGAAATGCAATGAGTTTTTAGGGCTGCAGCAACAATTTAGGCTGGGGGCAGAGGGGACGCAGGCTCTGCAACATCCCTCAGCCCTTGGAATTTCAGCTTTGCATCTCACATGCCAAGAGCTGCATCTGCTCCTTGCAGGACACATTGTCTTGATAATGCACTAAAGATTTTTACTGTCTGGTTTTGGATATCTGTAATGCCTTTTCTCCCCTGTGGCTTTGTGCAAGAGCCATCCAAGGGCAGAAAAAGATCCAGCCCCGGTTGGTTTAGTGAGTTCGTAACCCCACGTGGAGCAGCTGAAGGCCACATTTGGAGGGTTGTCCCCGCGTTTCATACCTGTTGCGCCATGGCCTCAGCCTGAGTGAGCACGTTGATGGAGAGAGAGCCGTTGTCCTCGTAGCTGCTCCTGCGGATGCTGATCCTGTCGCGCTCATTCTGCACGGCTGAAATGACAGTGAGCAGCGGTTGTGTTAGCCAGAAACTCCCCACACAACCGATGGCTGCTGTTACCTGTGCTCCCCAAACAGGAGTGGACAGGACTTTGGTGCCTGCAAGACCCTCCACCCTTGTTGGACTCTGGAATAGGATTAAACAGGTCCCTGGGGAGAGGAAAAGGCCACCAGAGTGGGAGAAGATGAAGCACAGGAGCAATGGAGGGAGATAGGGCCTTTTGGCAGTCAGAGCAGCATCTGTACGGTGTTAGCTGGTCCCTCTGGGTTTGGTGCAGCTCAGGGGGAGTTTTCACCCGTGCTGCTGCAGCCCTGCCCTCTGATACCCTTTTTGCCACCTCTGCACTGAGGACTCCCTGCCTGAGCTCCTGGTGCAGCAGGGTGCTCTTGAGGTTGCATCTCATCTTATGGCACCACTGGAGAAACCATCCTCTGATCCCACCTCAGAGCAGCCTTGAAGCATCCCCTGCCCCTGAGGCATCGCAGGTGGTGATCCCCAGGGGACATCTCCACCACTCACAGGGAGCAGGAAGCTCCAAATTTGCCAGTCCCACCTTAAAACCATTCCCTCAGCCTTGCCCATCACACTGCTGATTTCAAAGAGCCTCTAACGCTGGCGGCACTGCTGGCACACAGCTCAGGGAACAAACCAGGCCAGGGTTTATCTCCAGCTCTGCTGGCAACCTCTGCAAATCACTGCTGCAACTCAGTTCAGAGTGTCCTGTTTGATAACAGTGATACAACGCACCTTGGACGCACTATAGTGACCACAGCAGAGTGAAGATCAGCCCTGGGCTTTTTGCAAAGAGGAAGGTATGGCCATGCCACGGCGTATTAGGAAAAACCCCACTGATTTTCTGAGGTCCATTCATCCTTTAAACCATCCTTTTCCCTGAAGCACAAGCCACATCTAACCCCACGCTCCATCAACCCTACGCATTGAACATAAGGGATTTATTGCACTTCAGCAGCTTAATTTTTGCAACGCAGGCTCCAAGAACTGACTCGCCTCCACAGCAGCCATCAAGTAAAACAGCAGCAGAGAAAAAAAAGCAGAATTTAGGCTTTGTCCAACCTTGGTTTCAGTGTTAGTTTCTCCCCAGAGCCCTGCCTCCATCCAGCAGAAAACAAGCCCCCACGGGGCTGGAGGAAGGAGCCTGAATGCAGACTCAGCATTTTTCTGACAGCTCGTACATCTCGGCTACGTACAGCTCGGAAAGGCAACTGTCAGGTCCTTAAAGCAGTGGGAGTGGGAAGATTTAGCATGTGGGGATAATGCAGCACATCCCTCCTCCTTCATACAGCAATTCCATGCTCCTTTTGGTTTTATTTAGGGGGAATGACTCAGACATAGCTGTCAAAGCACGACTCGCTCCGTGCTTTAACCCCTTGGATGTGAAGCAGTGCAGTTTTGTCTCGAAAGTGGCCACTGGAGAAGATTTTTCCAGCAAAGATTTTTTTTTTGCCGAGTCAGCAAAATCATTTCGCCATCACTCTTTCGAGACTTTACCTCCCAGCAGGGTCTTGCTTTAGAGGAAACATCGCTCTTTGTACGGGGCACGTTTCTCTAAATTCACGCAAAGGAGGAGACGCGGGCACTGTTTCACACGCAGGGTGGGAAGGGTGGGGGTTTTTTTTGGTCAACTCAGGTCCAGCCGCTGCTCTGGTTTCCTAACCGGCCTCTGATGAGAGGCCAACAAAGTGAAAGGGCAGAAAACAAGCAACAGTGACAAGAATCAATATCTCCCGTTATCGGCAGAAGCGTAGTATTTATTTTCCAGGCTTTGGGGCTCAGCGTTGCTGTCAGTCGGGACCCGCTCGCTGCGGAGCTGGGTGTGTTTTGGGGGGGCTCTGTTGGGGTCCAGCCACCAAAAGCATTCCGCACCCCGGAGCTTGCCTTTCCTGAATGGCTGCAAGGGGCTGGATGGGTCCATCGGTTTGGAAAAGGTGCAACATGCATACATGTTACCGCAGCCGTTTCGGGCTACGGGTACTACATAGAGGCAATTAGACATCAATTTAGAGAAAAAAGCAACTACAGCCTTTGGGAGGCTCTGCTAACCTACCTTAGACAGCACACATCACCCTATGCATGGGGCAGGGGGTGATGGAAAAGGCTGTTCAGCCCGGGGATCCCCACCAGTCTGAAGGTGAAAGTGGTTATAGGAACCATAATCTGTGATTAATCTTCAGAATAGGTTAACCCTTCATGGCTTTTTTTTTGGTACAACAGAAAGGCGAGCGGCAGCATCCAGCACAGAAACAAACCCACCCAAATCCATGTCATCGCTGACGTCCTCGGAAAGTCCCCACCCAACCTTCTACGCCCGGTTTCATATCAGATGCTCTCCCATGTAGATCTCTGGGGGTGATGGGGCTCTTTTTGCTCACTTCTAAGAAAAAGTACAAATTTTGCCTTTCCAACCGAGTTACACATCTTATTTCACATACGTCCTACAAACCTAGTCCTGGTCCCAGTCCCTGATGACAGACTCCTTTAAGAATCTTCAGCCTGTTTTTCCCCCGGGTCCTTTTATGGCACATATTTCAGTGCTTCCCTCATGCTCTGATAAGCTCAATCTTCAAGTGTAAGTGGATGGTACAGACCGACTTTCTCAAGGTGATTTGGGTGTTATCGCTGAAAGTACCCAAGATGCGATGGAATTAGATACAAAAGGCAGTTAATGTTTTACCTGCCACAAAATTAATCTATTACTGTGTGGTAATTATATTGCTATATTTATTGTGCTTGTAAAAGGGAAGGGATAGGTCACCTATGGTGAGGCATCGGGAGCGCTTGAGGGGTGGGCTGGCGCTGAGGGTGCTCGAGGTCGGATGTCATCGTGGCTTTGCAGCCCATAAAACTCAGCAAACTGTCAGGAAGGTCTAAAATCCCAGTGCTGAATCCCACTGTCTCCCATGGACTACTGTTTCTAGTACATGCCTGGCAAAAACTTTGTTTGTCCATTTTTTTTCTCTAATCCTGTCCTCTACACAGCATTCCAGTTCCCAAAGCCAGTAAATACTGGGAAGGGCCACTGCAGCCCCACACGAGGGGACGTCAGTGGGAGGGAGTCCCCACGACACTACTGGACATGGACAGCACAGCCCCGACGCGGGTTTTTCCTTGGGGAAAGCAGAGAGAGGGCTGGATGGTGCCCGCGTCTCCCCCCGGGGAGTTGTCCACAGCTACGGCATGTCCTGACTGTGGGAAGCAGGACGGGAAAACAAACATATTCTCCATGTGACGCAGAGGAGCCATCAGAGGGGGTTTGTCATTTGGAGCAAGCCGGGGTCCCTCTGCCTTGAGCAGATGCGGGCGGCCGGGCCGGCTGCGGGGCACGCGCGGCGGCCCTTGAGCAAACAGCGGCGTGTTTGTGAGATTGCAACAAACCCCCGCTTCCCAAACATTTTGTCCTTGCTGCCTTGCCACATAGGCACAGGGAATGTGGCGGGGACCCGCAGGGGAGTCCAGTAAATCCGGGCACAGGCGTTGGGTGGAAGGGGACAGCAGCGAACCAGTAACTTTCCACCGTAACTGGAAAGCCCTGCCTACATGGGAGTTACCGTTTCCATTATTATTCCTCTAAAAACATCCTCATTTAATGCCGATGGGGCTTGAAACATATTAATAAGTGGTATAAAGAGAGAGATGGAGGAGGGAGGTGCGAGTGCCCCAGCGTGGTGCCGGCCGTCACCAGCGCTCACAGTGTTTCTGTCTCCACCAGGAGATTTACCCCTTCTGCTGCCTGGTTAATTTGTGTGCACAAATAACTCTTTTCTCCTCAAGCTACTTCTGATTGTGCAGGAGTGGTATATTTTATTTGCAAATAAAGCCCAATGGTACATGCACATCTAATCCTTTCATGGGCTTTTGGCCTGATTTACGACTATCGCAAAACAGGGAAGATCCTTTAACTTTTCCATCCACCTTTGCAATAAACTGCAGCCCTAACCTTCTAAAAGCTGGCAGAAGAGATGTGCAAACAAAAGGTATGAAACAAGATAGAGGTCCTGTGAAACGCTAATAAAACTGTCCTATAAACCCATCCAATTTAACAAATATAAAGAAAAAATAACCTCTGATCCTCCCACTGTGTTGTTGCTGTAAGTGATACAATACCTCTTTTTACATCTGCATAAAACTAAAGGAGTTCTTGTACATTCATAAATTACTTTAAAGGAGATGAGAGGTCAAATATTAACCCCTCTTTTTTTCACTGGCAAACTGAATCCTGACAGCGCAGTGCTGGCATTTCAAAAGGCTTCCAGGTTTTCAGACGCTCAACTCCATGCGAGCAGATGACCTGGCTCACTTGAAAAATCACACCCTGCTAATTTATTCAAGGTTAAACATGATCTCAGTAAGATGCTAAAAATAGTATCCTGCTGTTTTCTTTGGGTGTTTAAGTATCTGGTGCACTCCTCATCCACTGATGCTGTAATGACCAAAACCCTGTCTAGTAGCGTTGTGCAAAACAATAGAAATCGAACCTTCTCCTGTGCAAAGAGAGAAAATCAGAAAGGATAGCCGGGAAATCCCTGAAACACCCAGGTCACCCTGCAGTGCAGCCCCAGCCTTAAACACAACACAAGAAAAAAGGAGTGAATCTCCTGTAAAAATCTTAAATCCTGATCATAGTGGCGTTTCAGAAGACAAGAAGGGGTTTGCGTTCAAGCAAACCTTTTCCTTTCCCCTCATCCCAACTTTAATGATTGTTTTCTTGTAGCTATTAAAGTGAATTATTGATACCAAAAATGTAGTTGGGGTAGGAGTGTTTCTGAATGAGCTAATTTCTAGGAAATCTGGGGACTGGACTTTCCATGAGACTCAAGTTTTGGCCCTTTCTTTCTCTCGCTGGCCCCAATGGAACCTGGATCCCATCTCAACGCACAAGCCTGGCGGTGTAGGGCTTATGTGTGGGACAGTTCTGGTCCTTTCCGAAAGCGGGATCAAATCGGGAGTGTACAAACAAGACAACCTGAAGGACCCTACTGATGCTTTTCTCAACCTCTGCCCAGCTGCCCCAAACCCACAGTCAACCCATTGCCTGACCGCACTGCGCTCTCAGGACCAGCCCATGTGGAGACCCTCAGCCCTGCACCTACACTGCTGCCCCTATAGAGAGCCGATATAAAGCTAGCTCGGGTATCCGCATCATATGGCTTTTTCTTTAGACAGAAATTTCCCTTCTACCAGGCTAGATAACATAGCTGCTCGCAATTTCTTATCCACCAGAATTGTTTCCAAAATGGAAAAGAAGAGAAAAAGAAAGATCCAAATGTGTCACATCATTTCTTACAATACAGGAAGACTGGAAAAAAACCCAACACTCTGGATCCAAAATGACAGTTTATCATTTAGTTTTGCTGGGGAACAACAAGTTTTCCGATATTGCCCACACCCTCATCAAGCAGTGGGTCAGCGGGGCACCGGCGGTGGGGAGCAGGCGAGGGTGACACATCCCTGCTAACCCCACCCCAGGTGTATTGTCACAGACAGGCTGGGAAAAGGCTCGTTTCCAGCTTCTTCCCCTCTACTGCGAATAAACAATGCTCTTACCGCACCCTGGAAAGTCTGATTGCTATTATATGGGCTGGCTGAAAAGCGGTGTGCCAGAGAAAGCGAGTGACAAACTCTTGCGTGCCAGTGCTGGGACAATGGGACACACTGAGCGTGAAGCTGTGGTCTCCCAACATGAATCGGTGCCCGCCACCAAAAAATTACGCACAAACATTTGTATCATCCTCCTACTGCTCCATCCCAAGACGTGGCTTCTCTTTTTCCCTAATGCTTCGCAATACTGTTTAATATTAATCTAGAACCACCCTAAAGCAAACAACTGTGTTCTTTTTGTGCACACAATTGTGCAAGAAGATTTCTTTCACAGTCCTGCACACATGCTTTAGATACAGGACTGGTCAGCTAAGCTAATTTCTGCAAAACCGTTGCTCAAGGTGCTTTAAAATCTCCCTTACCAAACACACCAGCAGTTTGCGAGCGCGCAACCTGACTGCACTCATAAAAAAGTTTCAAAGAATGTGACTATGTGGAACTTGAAATGAGTCATCTTCCATCAAGCTGCAATCAATAATGAAGGCAGGAGCCAAGGTTTTATAACTTTTACCATAAAACCAATAAAAATCATGCTTCAGCTCAAAGAATGGGGCTGATAACCAGATTTCAGCCTTTCCAAGCTGCAGAGCTTGCTGCATCGGCAATTGGCTCCATCCCCATCTAGAACTGACCAGATATGCTTGGGTTTGGTCTTTATGACTTTGAGGGCTATTTTTTTTTCCATCTCTTGCATTTACTCCATTTCTCCTAAATTACACCATCAGGCATTTTGCTATGTCCATGACCTATGCCAAATTGCGAGACACCCTTGTTCTCCAGGAAAACACATGGTCAGAAGGTTGGAAACATTTTTTCATCACTGGTGAAATCTTATGAATTACCAGAAATCAGTGAAAAATTCCCCCTTGGTTTCAGCGGGACCGTGATTTCACCCCTTGGGTGAGGGGTGTTTAACTCAGGGGCATGGAAAGAAACTCTCAAGTTCCTTTCTAGCTCCCTCACCCTTTAGCTGTCTGTGGGTTGGAAAACAGCAGAAATGAAGGGTGAAGAGTGCTGAAACCATCACCCAACCACCTGCACATCATGGGGGTGTTCCACCTCTTGTGGGTTGGGCCACCACTTTGCTAAGCACGCAGCGTACAAACAGAGCCTCCATCCAGAAAGCTTGGACTAAGGAAAATAGCATCATCCATGCTCTCCCACTACGCAAACACTGAGTGATCAGAGATCAGAAGTGCTATGATAGGTCCCAGACTTCCCCAGGGAAGCTGCCTGTAGGGAGGTAAGGCATCCTTTAACGGAAGTGTTCCTTCTCTTGCTTAGCATTAGGCACTGTAACACTTAGTATTTCCTTTGGTGCCCTGGAAGGGCACTTCCTGATGGTCACTGGTACCCAAATGTTCTACAATGCTCCACCTCCCTCTTCATACAGCCAACGTGAAGTACAACAAAAGGCATCAGCCAGCACTGGATTGGTCCTTCAGTACTGGTGCTGACGGTGGCTCTGTAGTTGTGCTGCAGCCACCACAAGGACAGCACTACCAAAGGGTTTCACTCTGACTCAGGTCCCAGCTCGGGGGACACAGGAGTCGGCTGCCTCTGTGCCCTGTGCCACGGAGGAGCAGCTCTCACACCATAAGGCACCGTCTTCAGGCTGTACCTTGCCCTGAGGGTTGCACCAAGCTACACGAGCACCAGCCAAGTCAACCGCCAAATGCTATTCTGCAGTAGTCAGCTGTTGGCATTTATGAGATTGAGGATGACAGGTCCTCACTGAGGTTGTCACAGCTGCGTTTAGGAGTCGAACTAGCAGGTATGCAGCAAGGGAATTGTTGTTGTGAAGCACTTAGAGACCAAATAAACTCTGAGGAAGCCCATCTCTTTCCCAGCATAAAAATATCCGAGAGACCAGCATCCCAGGATGGGTGAATACTGTCACAAGGCTCTAATTGAAAGTCCTATCTGCTAAGATAGGAAATGGGGCTTTCAGCTTTGACAACAAGAAATCTCTCACTGCGATACGTGAGCATCACCTCCCCGGGCCAGGGCTGCCACTGCTCTCCACCAATGCTCTGCAGTGGGAGTAGGGCCAGAGGCAGCAGCAGGCAGTTTTGAAATGTCTGTTTGCACCTACCTTCTTTCTTCATGCCAGCCCTGAAACACTTCTTCAGCCTGCAGTACCTGCACTGGTTCCTCTTGTCTTTGTCTATCACACACTGTCGGCTGAACCTGGGAGGAGACGGGAAATAAAACGTGGAGCAACCAGCCTGGGATCTGCACCCCACTCACCCCGAGCAGCCCCAAATACAGTCCCAGACCTCACTGAAATACACATTGCCTGAACCCAGATCAGAGCCAAAGGTTTGCAAGAAATGGATTGGATCAACGTTGGCCTGGCCCAGTTCCTCATCTTCCCCACCGCCGTTCCTGCCAGCTGAGAGCGCAGCGATTTCAGACCACCCACCCTGCGAGGACTGTGATGGTTTTGGCTGTGAAAGCGTGACTGTGACTCAAGTTGTGCCGGTGCCTGGGAGTGTAGGAACTCCATCTCCCACTTTTAGTTTTTGGGTGTTGGGCGTTGGAGCTCGTTTGATCCTGCTTGTTAACACTGCCCTGCTTTGCGGAGAATAATTACGCTATGGACCACAAGCCCTTCTGTGTCTGCAGCCTAGTTTGGAGGCACATGGCCTCCCAATTGCTATTCATTTCAGAGGGGGATTTAGGAGCCTATGTGCTGTTCCAGGGGTGGCCCACGTAGACTTGGCAGCTCTCGCCATGGTGGGTGAAGTGAAGGAAGAGGGATCTGCCACGCAGAGAGGAGATGATGTGGGTTGCTCTGGGACCATCATCAGGTTGTAAAAGCTGAGGCAGTTTCCCAGACTGGTAGAAAGCCAAAGGTACAAAGGGCCGAAGGCTTTCCAAGGAATCCACGTCTGAGATAAACAACAGAGCTCTGAGCTGGGCTAAATACAGTGCAGCTCACCAAATAAGGATCTGTAGACAAGTACTTGCCATTTACTTGGCTTTGATGCTGTGGATCTTCCTCGAGCTGCCAAATATCACAGAGATTCATGGGTTCCTGGGGAGGGGCAACAACTCTGCTCCCAGGAGACTGAGAGCTGAAATTTCAAAGAAACCAGTAGTAGCTGTTGCCCGGTCCTGCAGGGATCCCACGGTTCCTGGGATGGGCACCGTGTGGGTGGACACTGCTGTCAGCCCAGGTGTCTTTCATGGCTGGGGTGTCCTGGAGTGATAAGGACCCCAGTAGCATTTTGAACAAACAGGGTGACTCGTGTTGCAAAAATTTGGAACGCCCTTAAAGGAGGAAGAGCTCTGGAACAGAAAGAAAACTTCCAGGTTTTAATTAGAGATGAAGGGCTTGAGTGTATTTGGTTTTTTTTTCCCCCCTTCCTCCTGTGCTAAAATAAACACCATTTTTCTAAAGTCAACCAAGATAGCTGCTGTTTAATTTATAGGCTCCTCCTGGTAAAAAAATGTTCTGAAATGTATACCTGTGTGCCAAAGTGGACGTGAATCATCGCTAGTCCACGCTAGGTTCTCAGAATGATTGTAAAATCATCAGTGATATGTCAGCGTACATAGTTTTATGTATTTCAAAACAAAAATGGAGAAGCTGTGGGGGAGGTGGAGGCTCTGGAGGTGACAAGTTCTTGGATGCTTGTTGCTATTTACCGGGAAAATCAAGAAAGACCGTGTTTGAGATGAAATCTCTGGAGCTTTGGTCCTTTGCCACCTTGGTTTTCCCTGGCTGGGCTGTGACGAGGTCGTGCTGTCACTCCATACCCAGAATCTGTACTAAGGTGTTACACACACGTGTCAAACCTCAGGTCCATAAGTTTCCCTTGATTTACACTGCGCAGTGACAGTGACAGTGAACTTGCCAAATGGATTGCTCAGTGCCACAAAAGGTGTCAGGGTCCAAGATCAGATAGGACTTAGTTTAATCCTTGGCTTCCTGTGCTCTGGCCATAAACGAAACTGCAGTATTACTATTAGAGGTCATGGCACGGTAATTCGGCATTTGGGATAGGGGCCCTATTATACAACCTGATCTCCACCCCAAATTATTTACAGCATCAATAAATTGTATTTATTTATTGCAGAAAGGGCAGGTACCTGCAGGAATACACATGGTTCTTGCGCACGCTCCTCCTGAAGAAGCCTTTGCAGCCATCACAGCTGGATGCCCCATAGTGTTTGCCGGTCGCCCGGTCCCCGCAGATGGAGCAGAGGGAGCTGATGCCATTGGTGAGCAGGTTGGTGTTCGCTGATTCGGCTGTGATGGCCTCTGCGGGCAGAAAACAGAGACCATTAGACCCCTCTGTTATGGAAACCAGGATCAGCTGACAGCAAGTTGATGTTTTTTTAAGCAAAGCACGCAGTGACCCAGCCCCACACATGCTTGTGCACACGCAGTACGTGTTGCTAGTAAAGCCTCCAGACCGACAGTCATGCTCTTCTCAACCTCAGCTGAGAGCAACTCAGTTGCTTTGCTTCTGATATTGATGTTTTCCTTTGCTTTGGTGAACAGAGAGTTTTCAAGCTGCATAACCCAACATGCTCATGAGGATTTAACAATTAGCACTACTTTTCTTTACAGATGCAGAGAAACCTTACCTGGATGTGAGATATATGCTTTTGAGGGATCTAACCTCCTCAGTTAGACACCTGGAGAACATGGTTCAAAGCTGGTGCCCGCAGAAGACAATGGAGAGAACATGATTAACTTGAATAAACAGAAAGCATAGCAGAGACAGCCGAGGCAGGAAGGATGGACTACTTCATGCACATGACAGAGGTGTTGGAGATAAGAGGCTGCTCTTGAGAGGTCCTCTGGAACTGGAAGCAAGAGACAGCAGCTCCCACAGGGGTCATTTTAGTTCTCCTGAGTCTGGTTCCTGCTCTGAACTGCCCTCTGAAGAGGCTCATTGCTTTCCACTGGAAATCAATAGAGGAGTGCAGGAAGATCGACCTTCTAAATTAGGGACCTAAAATTAGGTCATATGAATGCCCTCTGTCATGTCCTCTGTTTGTACCCACTCATTTGGGGCAGGAATAGCTCTGCCCCTGCCTGGCCTGTGTACACACTGCTGAAAACTCCCCTTTAAACTTCTCCCTTGGCCTTAACCACCAGACCCGCTGCCCTCTTAATCCTCCTAATTTGAGGCAGAGCTTGGGGAAGAAAAAAAAAAAAATGAAAATAAAAAAAAAAAAAGAGACACTTGAGAAGACGCAGATGACAGTGTTTACATCTCGCCGAGAGGAGGAATGTTTGTGGAGTCTGTCCTGACCTGGGCACTTGCTGCAGGACGGTTTTATGAATTTATCGCACCTCTGGGAGTACGTTCTTCGCTCCAGGGGAGCCGGTCTCGTGCTACAGTGACCTCGGCAAAGTCTCTGGGACAAGACGTGTCCTGCCTCGCAGGAGAGAGGGGTGGTGATGAGAAAAGCTCCGCTGCTGTTGTATTGAGCAATGACAGGTCTTAGAGAAAATTACTCAAATTGGCATCTGATCTGGACAGCCTAGAGAAAGCTTTCTAATGCATAATACACAAAAATAGCTTTGGGTAATCCACACACAACGTGTATATACAGAAAGAGAGAGAGAGAGAAGGCTATTTTTGTATATGAACACACATCAAAAATTTATAGTCAAAATATTTGCAATGCAATGAAAATTGTAATAAAAAGCCAAAAAAAAAAAAGCCAGTAAAGCTTTAGTTTTTAAAAAAATGGAAAGTTTTTTAGCTAAGGCTAAGACTAAGACATTTTTAGCTGAGGCTTCACAAATGCAAAGGTCAGACCTCCTCTCACCTCCTCAAAAACCCTTTAGATCTATATTTCACCTTTTAACGTATGGATGAATAAATAAGTAGGATGTAGCAAGATGGGAGCAACAAGAAAAGAAAGAATGACAGCATCAAAATCATTCTGAGGTCATAACAGGTTGTTCCCCAAATCCACGTAAGATGCTCCCAGCTCTGACATTTGTCAGTAAGTGGCACGTGGGTCCTTTGCGAACGTTGTCTGCGTCAGAGGTGCTTAATGGTAATTTACCCTGATTTTTAGGTTTTTTACATTGATTCTTGGTTTTATTTTGCTTGATAACTCGGTATTAAATGAGCTGTACTAGAATGTTCCTTCGAGGGTAACTGTACTGCTAAACATTTGTGCATCTGTTGCTCCATTTATTTTTTTGAAGGAACATATGACCATAAACAAATACGCCGAGTGTGCTGGATTCCATTAAAAAAAAATTGCACAACAAAAATAAAGATAAGAAGGCCAATTTTCTCTTCGCTCCACTCGTGCTTTCTCTACTGACTTCAGAGGAATCAAGCTGAGGTCATACAGTTTGGGTCTCAAATGGGCCCTTCATCCTTCAGCTGGGTCCAGATTGCAAAATGTTCCCTGACGCTGGAAAGCCTTTACTCACCAGAGAGGATTTTTTTTCCCCTTATGTGAGTAAGATATGTGAGGAGCTGCTTGCTGGTATAAGGAAGAAATTAATAATCTGGTCTAAAACCAAGTATTACTGGAGGAAGGACCATCCGCACTGAGCATGAGAGAGCCCATAGAAGTTGGCAAACCAAATTTTGCCCTCACTTGTACCCATGGAAACACAGACAAGCCCATGGGCTCCAGCTGAGTTCAGTGGCTCTATGTTAGAGCAGCTAAAGGCAGCTAAAGTTCAGTCCCTGTTAGGCAGCCATCTGTGTCTTTCAGCTTGATTGGAGGTGCACAGAAATTTAAAAAAAAAAAAATATCGAAAAGGAAAGTCCTAAACCAGTATGCACATGTTAATTGTGATTAACTTTAGTCACAAAACCCTGTGACCAGCTAATGATGAGTTCCAAATGAGAATTAGCTCAGAGAAGAGCAAAGGCACAACTAATACCGCGTGCATCAGAAGATTCTTTCAATGGGGCTATCAAACCTACCCAGTTTTGGGGAATTTCTGGGTTTTCCCTGGACTGGTCACTGCTAGGAAAGGCAGAGGAAAGCCAGGATCCCTGCCAGCACAGTCGCCTGCCTGTGAAATCAGCTGAAAACTGTGGACTGTTTACTTCAGCCCTGCCTGACACAAGGAGATAACCCGCTCAGAGCTTCATTGAACATGCTGTGCCTTTCTAGAGGGGTTGCTACCTGGAGCTCAGCACCGCACTGAGATGGGCTCGAGGGCTGCTAGGATGGATCTGTTCAGAGTCCAGCTGGCTCACAACAACTGAAACAAGCTCACAACTGTCCTCACCACCATGGAGAGAGACGCTGGGAGACGTGTATCGGTCATAGACGCTCATCACCATGGTATAACAGAACAGTTCCTAAGCCATGCCACGGTGCCTCTGAAATTTCTCCTGGAGAGATGCAACTGATGGCATCCTCCAAGGAGACACCATAACTCATCTTGACCTTGTGTGGGTCCCAGGCTGAGCTGAAGACCTGTGGTTGTGGCCAGATTCCTTGCTAGGACTGTCCTGGACATTCACTGGCAGAAAAATCTCAAGTTTCAACCACCTTTTGTGAGTTATATATAATCAGCATGCAGATTGGGAACTGCAGCCTACCTAATGCTGACAAGAGCATCCCAGTGGCTTCAACAGCTTTGGGGTCAACCAAGCTCGCAACCAAAATGCATACAAATTTTTGTTACCTCCTGTCTCTGTATGCACATCATTACCTAACCAGGGCTGAAATGAAGATGCCAAGTTTTACAGTGATAAGAAATGACAGTAAGGATGGTCTCAGTGAGGGGGCTGCTGGGGAGTGGTACCTGGATTCCATTCAGAGCTGGAGCTCTGCATGATATCTGACCACTGCAGACCTCTTTGCTGCTTTTCCTTTCAGTTTTGTTACTGGCTACACCTCTTCTAAATGCACATTGTATAAGAGAGTTACCTTGCAGTACGTTCCAGAATGGTTTTTGCTTTTATCTACCCAGAAATCCAAGCCAGTCTTGGCTCATGGCTCTGGTGCACATAATTCGCAGCTAAAAAAAATCCCGGAGTTACACATGCAGGGCTAGAATGTAAAGATATCATAAATGCAGGTTTTAAGGCATGCACACGCAGTCAAGCTTGGTGGCCAAAGCCAGCGTTGCGAAACCTGTGCATACAAACGTAGGGCTGGCCGGGGGCTAGCGCTGAAGTCCTGGCCACGTGCAGGTCAGCCGCTTTCTACATCAGCTTTTAGCAAATAGAGGGGGAGTTTTGGAGATAGAAAACATAGCTTTGATTTAGTGTTCCCAAATCCTACGGGAACCACGATGAAGAGGCCAGCCAGAAAGGCCAGAGCTCCTCGCACGCACGCGTGCAGCTCGCGGGATGGTCAGGCACTCTCAAATATCTTTGATGGCTTTTCCATGGTCTGAATTGGGTCAGACTGCAGCGGGGCTGGGAACAGTGTTTTGCCAACGTTGTGCTCAAGTCCCAAGGATCAACGTGGAGTTTGAGTGGTGAGATGGGAAAATGAGCACCACCATGGGAGAAAGTGTTTGCCGACACTTGACTAAAGAATTAGTGCAATACTTCAATAATGCTTCATATTTTAAGCAAAGTGACAACTCTGACAAGAGCATGAGGAAACGGGTATTAACAGCACATAAAAACCAAGTGAGAATATGGCTTGCAATGCCAGCCAAGGTAAAGGAAACAAGTTTGTACAGAATGGGAAAATTTCTGCAGTTACAACACATATTTTGTAAAGGAAAGACGGGATTAGCATTGATTTTTGTTAATTTCCTTTTGCCATTCTTTCTATTTAAAACAGACAATTTTTTATACTCCTCCTTCACTCCCATAATGGATTCTATTCTTTATTTTGAATTAGTCTCAAAATATTTGACAAATTACGGGCTGCTTAAAGGTGGAAAATCCAAACTGTATGTCTAGGCAAATCTCAAAACGGTAGCAGCTTCCTGAAGCAGAAAGCTTAGCACCGGAAGTGCTCCACATCATTAATCAACCCAAAATGTTGACGAAATAGTATTCCAAAGAAGGAAACAGTTGGTTTTAAGAAAGCACGACCTTATTTGAAAATATTCTGATTTTCATTGTAAAAATTGTTCAGAATGTAAGAAACAGTCCTGAGTCCATTAAAATAATTATTACACCCCTTCCTGTTTGTGTTTATATAGAGGGCAAAACTGCCATTACGTTTAGTAGGGGAAATATTATAGAATAATCTTGCACAGTGGGAAAGATGTTATTTGAAACAATGCAGTATATTTTTTAAAAATACCTAAAATGAGATTATTTCTTGATTCTAACAACGTTGAAAATATTTCTGAAACTACAGAGTATCTGTGTGAGCTGTTATTTTGGGTTACCTATGGGAACTGAACTCAGCTGGTTAGCGATATACTTCCATGCATGGACATTTCAGGTCTTTTTTGAAGTTATTTTTACAAACTGTAGAAGAGGACACTTACCCAAGACAAACAAGCTAATTTCAAAACAGCTAGTTCCTGAGAGAACCGGTTACTCATTAACAGCTAGACAAATAACACAATACTGATCTAGATAAACTTCAGAAAAAACTCAACCTGTCAGTTCCACTGCATGAAACAAGAGAGAGCCCCAAAGAGGTTTTTGTAGTTAATTTGCAAAATTACATTGAATTTTGAGGAAATTTGTACCACTCCAAAAAGTAAAAAATATCTTGTTGTTCAGCAGCAAGTGACAAAGAGAAACATCTGTGTTAAATAACATTTCTGGAGTAGGATGGCAGATGGAAACCTTTCCGCAAAAATAAGAAATAAGATCCAGTGTATCTGGAGCTGGCAAAAAAAATATATATTGAAAATCCTTTATTTGGGGACAGACGGAGCTCTTCTTGAAGTCAAATTAAATTCAAATTTCTTTGGGCCCTTTAACTTTACTTATCTCCTGCCATCCCTCCATGTCCCACAATAATAAGTCTGATCATTTTATATTGCAGACAATAGCCCTGCTGAAACTCAGATCTTTTTTGATGAGACAGCTAACGAGCAAACGTGAGACCCTGAAAATCCCATCTTAATTTCACTAAGCTTCTTAACAAATTAAATGAAATGCTGCCAAAACTCTCCAAAGGCATTGCTAACGTTGGAATCTTATTCGGTTACAGGATTGGTTTCATGTTGTATGACTAAAATGTCCTTTATTTTTCACACAGTGAACAGTTAATTTCGCAGAATAGTTTTTGCTTATGTCAGAATACTTTCGACTACTCAAAACCTGAACATCACGCAATGCGCTTTATTTCTGTGAACAAAGCGGAAGTCTTTGCGCATAAACACTCTCACCTCACAGCCAAGTTCTTTGTGTGCTGTAAAGGCTTTTAGACCCTCCTGGTAGCCAGAAAAAACATAAGCCGAGTGATGATTTGAACATAGCCTCTCAATTTAAGCACCTAGGAACAAGTTAAATTGGGCACACGGTGTATTGTCTGAGTAACAGACAAATGCTATTCGAGATGGCATTTTTTTCCAAGGATTAAATATGAACCTAAGTCGTATATGGGGATGAAACGCACATTTTGAGGAAGAAGTATTAGTACTAACTCCTCTCATAAGTCATACAGGAGGACAAACCTATGGCACGCCATCAAGATCTCCACCAACATTAACAATACCTTATGGGCTCTTCAGGACACAATGCTCAGCCCACCAAGGAAAAGAATAACTCAAAACAGGACCGGCAAGTGAAGGGGTCCCATTTCAGCCCAAACATAACTGCAAATGCAACACAAGTTGACAGGTCAGCTGCCTAAATATCCCCCCTTCCACCCTTTGCCCCAGACCTCCTACCTGCCCTGCCTGGGTGTTCGGCTTTGTAACAAAGGTAGCGGAGGTTATTCAAAAGGAAGCAAACAGAAATCTCACCAGTGTTATTTGGGAGCACCCGAAGGTTGTCGAATTCCAGCATGGTATAAGAGGAGTCCAAGGAGTCGACATAATCTGGCATATCCATGTCCATGATGGACTGACAAAGCTTCATTATTACCTGTCAACAGCAAGGGAAGCGGCAAAAAACAGCCCTGCTGTCAATCACGGCCAAGGTTTCCTCCACAAAGAGAGACACCCCAGCCCTTGCGATGACAAATCATTACCCAGCTCTGCCCACAGTCCCCTCCCCGTGCCAGGAGAGAAGGGACGAAGCCGTTCCCTCTCGCGCACGCAGTCCCCTCCCTTCCCGGGGTGCATCTGTGCTCTCTCGGTCCTGATAATATGATGTAGATAAGGCCTAGACTCGAACGACTTGGATTGCATCTTCGGGTCAATACAGCCCGGTTTATGGCTGTTCCTGCGCAAACATTTTGAAAAGGGCTGCGAAAAGGCGTTCGCGCACATGCGCGTTCTTCCAGGGCAAAGTGGTGGTCACATCAAATAACACTTGTACCGATGTCACCTTGCTCAGCTACCAGCTCTTGGGAAAAGACCAAATGATATCGCTTGAAGCTGGTGAAGACAATGAGTCAGTGTCACCACTGGCTGAAGACTGTCAAGATAGGTCAGCATTGAGAAACTGAGGCATTACCATGGGACACCAACAGTCCTGCACACCGGATCACACCCTGAATTACTACTGGAAGGGAAAAATAAGACTTCCTTACAGCAGGCCGCATGGTTTCACCCTGCCCATAGATAGAGGGGAGGTGACTTCTCCCACCCAGCCCCCACCACCTTTGTCACCTGCATCTTCTCCCTCCCGAGTCCAGGCAGCCCCAATCTCCCCCAGCTCCCACTGAGAAAGAGCTCGGTTGTGGTTGCGAGTCGTTAGGGCAGAAGGTTTCAAGCGATGGCAAATGATGAAAATGGAAAAGGCTGGAAGGAACCAGGCAGACTCCCTCGCAGATACGCGGTGTTGCATTTCACACTGACCCATGCTTGGCTTTTCTGGGAAAGGCCCGTATTATGGAAATACAATTCCAGTTTTTCCCCACAGGACTGTGGTTTTGTCTTTTGGGTTTCTTTTTTAATTTACTGAATTTTGCACAGAAGTTCTTTCCTTGTTAAGACTCATGAGCTGTACTGCAAAAGCCTGGAAATGAAATGCAGCCATGCAAAGCGACATAGCTTGAAGTCCTTGGTTTATTCTTGGTTTCATCTTCCAGGTGCCTTCCCTGACATTACAGTTCCCTCTCCAGTGACGTTGTTTTGTGTCAGAGGGCCTTTCCTTTCCATGAGCTGTTCTGTGAGATCCAGTTCAACATCCTGTTGAATCTGGAGTAAAAGAAGCGTCTTGAGAAATAGGGAGACCTGTTGCCAGAAAATGAGCCTTGGCCAAAAGAAGAGGACTGCCAGACTGCCTGAACTCTCACTGAACCAAGGAGCAGGGCGGCCCCGTGTATCCTAGCAATCTCCAAACAGCGAGAAGTGCGCCAAAACTGAGTTTTGAAATGTCTTGAAATACTCATTTTGATTTGATCCCCGTTTTACTTTTATTTTTAATGGATTTTTCCATATCCTGGGGACTTACAGTGGATATTGCAATGGGTTTACTCTAGATAGGCTTTTCCCCTATAAAGATCGGGTGCGGGAACACTTAGCTTTATTTTCTTATCATTTCTGGGGCATAAAATAATTTCGTGTGCCATAGATATTTTTTTCCTTCTTTCCTTTTTTAAGAACATGTTGTAACTAGTGGTGCACAAATGACTCCTTGGTTAGATAAGACGTTATGTTTTTATCCTTGGACTATGCCCCCAGGCTTTCAGTAATGCCAGCATCAGCTAAGTTAGCATCTGATTAGTCGTTCTTGCCTCTTACTCAATGTCAGTCTTGATTATGCCTATCAATCTGGCACTTTTTTTTGAACTGCACTATTGGCACAGTCCTGCCTGATTCTCAGCACTCTGCTGCTATCGCAGCTTGGAGGCCTCACATTTCTACAATTCCAGGGGGTTTGTATGGGTTTCTCATTGTTCAAATATCCATATTGGTATTCACCGTGCTTTTGGGTAGTTGTAGCCCAGAGAGAAGACATCTGAGCTCCTGCCCTGATATCATTGGCTTTAGAGATCCCTCCATGTTCTCGATCTCTCAGTCCAAAGTGAGGGTTAAGACTTATTTCCAAAGACAGCTGGGCAGTGAGGATGCGCTTGGATGTTTTTCATTCTGGGAATGAGAAAAGGGTATTGGGAACGAGAAAAGGTTATAGAGAAAATTTCATACTTCAGGACCAGATTTCAACATCACATCCATATTGATAATCAGGACTGACTTGTTATGGAAGGCAGTGTTGGAGTGATACTACACAGCATTTCTATCTATTTCAAACAGATGTCAGCACCCTGTTCCAAACCACTCCAGCACAAAAGCAGCCCTGAAGAGTACCAAAACTTTGCTGAGGGTTGAACAGTTTCTTCTTTTTCCTTTCCTTGCTGTCTTACATCACTTTCTGAGTCACAGCTGCAATTCAACTATAATCTATATTCAAGGCTGAGACAGAGTTTTATTAACACCAGGAGAAATCTAGCTCACTTTGAGGTGCCCTCACATCTGCTTAGTACCATTCGTTATTGCAATAAAGCAGACACCTGTCCCAGCCAAGAACCAGAAAATCTCCAGCTGGTGTCTTCATTACCTTACAACGGTTTAACCATACAGAGCTAAGGAGAGATCTCTCTCCAGTTGACCACAAGCAAGCGTTAGACATACAAATCTGCCTTTAGAAAGCTCCCTTTGGTGTGGGAAACAGGCTGGTGGCATGCGGGAAAGGACTGGTATTTGGCTTCAGTGCTTTGGCATCACCCTGAAGGACAGCAAGCCTGCAAGCCCTTGTTCTTCTCGACAGCATCTCCCAGGGTGTCCACAGGGCACACATCAGCCTTGATTGATCTCTGGTGGAAACATGTGTTGAGCACACAAGAGGCAGTCCAGGGACAGGAGGAATCTCAAATCCTTCACAGAGGGGTGCAACAGTAAGGTAAGATTTGTGGGGTTGGCCAACAGCTCTCCACTGAGACACTCTTCCCAGGCCTTGAGCTCCCCATGGGGCAGAGACATGTTGGCTCTGAAGGAGCTACGCCAGCTATAGCTATGTGTGTCTGCAGGCTGCATGCTGATGTTCTGGCCCTCCCTGCAATGTGCCAGTGCTGAGAAAAGCTGACCAGGTCAAACAAGGGCTACCACATTGAATGTGCAAGGCTCTGAGAGAAACACCTGGCTTCTGGGGTGACAGGAGACCTGGTGGGACCCAAGCCAGGCTCTGATCTTTCTCCACCACCCGTTTCTAATCTTCTGTCAGTGCAGAGAGAAGATGGGGTTGCTCAGGTCCTTGCATAGGCCAAGTGCTGACCACAGGTAAAGGTGACTCCAACATGGTTCAGAGATATTAATCCCACTAGGGAGACCTATGGGTTTGAAGAGCTTTCACCAGAACAGATCAGGGAAGCAAAAAAACATCTGTCTGTCCCATATTGCTCCCTTTTCCCACCCAGAGGAGGAGGAGGAGGGGACCATGTGCTAAGCGCAGATGCCCATGCTGCTGCTGGGGCTGCAAGGGGGGAGCAGCTGCCCAGATGTGGGCCACATGAGAAACCCCACTGGAGAGAACAGCAAATATTCACCCTTGGGGTTGCTACGCCCCACACGCAAGTCTTAGCAAGCAGTCTTACAAGACGAGAAGAGCTTCTCTGTAAGAGCACTCCCTCTGGGCTGCAGAACTGATGTCTGCGCAGGTGAGTTGACCATAATGTATTGCATATGGAGATAACTGTGGTTTTTTGCAAAACACCTGGTGGCTTTCCAGCGAGGGGAGAGGACGGGGGCATCTGTCCTTTCCTTTGGTGCTCGGACGTTGACTCACCTGCAGAGGCATCTTAGGTGTATAGATAACCAATGGCAAAACTGGACGGTATAACACAGTATTCCCAGTTTGCAAATTAACATCAATCCTCCTCCATATGGACATGAACCTCTTTTAAATATGTTTTCCATTTATTCCTTTTTTTGTCTCGGTGAGGCTGGCTATAGCTGGAGGGTGCAGGGGAAAGGGGAGAAGGCAGAAAAAACCCAGAGTTATGTTTAATAAAAATAGTATGAATGTTCAAAGATACTGCTCTGGGAATGAATCAATATAATTTCTCATATGTAGTGCAGAGAGGACAGAGGGCAAGCTCCAATGAACACATGGTCCCAATAAGACAACAAGCTTATTCCTAGAAATAAAATTCGGATGCTTTTGGGAATGCTTGTTAGACAAGATGAAGTGCAGAAAAGATAAGAACTCTTTGATTAATTAAGAGAGAACACGAAGTACCACGAGCAAGCCACCAGAAACAACATTCCTTTGGTGAGGTAAGTGGTGGGAGAAGATGTTTGGGAGCTACGGCAGCTGCACATCGATCTCTGGAGGTTGGTTTTTAAAGTAACACCGCTGCACATGGGGAGGGGGCTCCGAGACACTAAAACCTAAGGAAAGACTTGTTGCTATGCAAAACGCTGAGGCAGACCGAAGCAGCTAACCGTATTTTTGGCACAGAAGATTTCTTCTTTTATTCTTAGAAGCACATTTCAAAGCCCTACCACTGTTTTGAAGATTTTCACCATCTGAAATGCAGCAATAATTATACTCTTTCCCGGCCTTGCGGGGATTAGTGAGCATAAATCCGCCAGTGTTCAGGTGGTTCTCAGCTACAGAAGCAACTGTAGCTGTAAAATTACCTACTTAGAGGGAGGCTGTTTGGATAAAAACAATAATTGAAAGACAGAAGCCAGTAAGGCTTTTTTTCTGGGTAATGTATAATTAGAAACAGTATGCTTCTGAGATTATAAGCAGTGTCAAATCATATCATTAGCATATAATTACAACAGCAGACATGCCAAATTTATCTAGACCAGATGTCTATTACATCACTTCCCTCCTTTCTTGGGTGCAATTTCTTATGGTATATATCACTGAATGATATTTGTGATACAGTTAGCAGCAAAATCTCTCTTGACTTTTTCAGTTATCTCTTATTACAATAGATATAACATTTCCACAGTGCTGTGACTTTCACAGTCTAATGAGAGGCTGCTCCTTTTTCCAGCTGTTATCTCCCAAAAACATTTTGTCTGTGTAGTGATTATTCATAAAATAAAGATAGTTTAAGAAATTTCTTCAGTAGTGTCTTTCTATTTTTTTTTTTTTTCAAAAAGCATCAGACCAATTCATTTACTGTGTTTTAAACTCCTGGTGTGTTTAAAAAGCAGGACATGCAGTTACCCATTAGAAGTGTCAGTATCGTGGCAGCCCAAGCTGAAGGTCACAGGACTGATCATGGAGGATGCTGATGAGGTTTAACGCTGACATTCAGCATCTTGTGGTGCTGGGGAACAGCCATACGGACCACCATCAGTTCCAGCATCATCCACTCTCTGAAAAGGTGGAAACCCACCAGAGGCAAGTTACTCCATCACTGACACCGAAGCAATTTATTTCTTCCAGTCCTATGGAAAATCCATGTGAACAAGGAAGGGGAAATGAGACGTGGCTCCAGTCTTACCGCCTGTTCATTTTTTTTTACAGTCCCCAAAAAGCCCCTTCACTCCCTGCTAATACCATTCCCATTAAAGCTAATGGCAACTGACTAAGAAAAAACATGCCCCCCCAAAAAAGAGTTAGCCAAAACACTCAAGACATCTTGGGTCTGGCTTGGTGGCAGTATTGCATTGGCGCTCATTCCATCCCCTGCTAGAAACCCACCCTTCGGTAGCTGTGCTTCAAATACCTCCAGGCATGACAGAGATCCTTTAGAGTCCAAACCCACCATATCTGGGGTTTTTTGAGACATACCAGATTTCTGGAGTAGTCATGAGTCATATCCGGAGGTGGTGAACAAAACTGAGTAAGACATAGGCTTTTCTCTGCAATGACTTGACAGCATCTCCAGCAGGGATGGCACTAACCATACAGCTTTCCTCAAGTCCCATGATGAACATGACACGATGGACAATGGTGTGATGGACATGGGATAATACCACTCATCATACAGGAAGATGGAAAGGAGAAAAGCAAGACAGGAGGATCAGGACTTTCAGTTCCTTTCTCTCTAAACTTATTTTGCTTTACTGCTGCCAAACACATTCATTTAGCATTCACTCATTTTGCTTTTAGATCAATTAGATTCATTCTTCCATAGCAACTCCTTGGGGAAAATAGAAAGTTAAGCAAGCTCCTATCACTATGCTGAAAAAATTCCTTTAGGATGATTTTTTTTAAAAAAAACAAAACAAAAAAAAAAACCACCAAAAAAATTTTTAACACCAGGTTTGAATGACGGATTCTGGTCTTTACAAATTGTCAAGCACAAATCACACAAAGACCCTACTGCCAGCAGTGCCTTCAGGTTGGTTAATTCATGAAATTCCCAGTTATTTCACTGATGTATTGCCTGTTCAGCGCAGATGAAACCTGAACTGGTTTTGGGGAATAAATCTAAGATGTTCTACATTCTTCTGATGACCAAAGGTTAACCTGGTGGCTTGTTCTTTCTGAGTTCATATAACTTTCGTTCTTGGCTACAGTGTGTTTGGCCAGAATTTCAGAAGTGCTAAGTGCTCATTTAGGTTTCCAAAAATGAAACAGCCTGAATTTCAGATCTGTTGAGAAACAGGAGCTCCCACTGGGAATAACGACTGGATTTGCGAAGATATCTTTACGTAGACACAGGTCACTGGTGTTTTAGAAAGAAATCCCCTTTTTTGGACACCGGAGTAAAACCTCATTTCTCAGTCTACATGCGGTCTCCTGGAGTCCAATGCCCTTAGCAAACCCGTCCCTCGCTGGCAAACACCTGGCGCTTGCATGCACCAGTCTGAATTTCTCCTCTTTGTTTTCCACAAGCAGGAGTAAGTTCGCAGAAAGAGGAAATGCCTGTAATATTTTTGAAACGGCATGTTTTTCCTCACATCAACTAATACCTCTATCAGTGGGTATTCCTTGGGCATGTTTCAGAGGACTTCTTTCTTTTCCTTTCATGAAAGAAATCAGCTGATCAACACTTGAAATAATTATGAAAAAAGGGAACAAACTTCATTAAATACTTTTCGGGGAAAAGAATATTTGTTGGTTTCAAAATGATTTCTCATTTTGAAACTTTGAAAGTCCGAAGAAGGGAGGGAAATTAAAATACGTAGTAATGAACAAAATAAAAAGTACGTAAAGGACAGAACAAACCCATTTTGGTTCTTATTTTTGTTTGCAAACATCAGTCATGGTACCAGATTCTGACTTAAATTCAAGATCCTTGGCAACTTGCTTTCTGCCCAGTACATGTGGCTGAGATTTCAAAAGTCACGATCGGCTTTATTTTACCTTCTATAACTAAGAAGAAAGCTATGTCCCAGGTAGCAAAACTGACAAATGTGGCGGAACAATACATTTTGTCTGAAAAGATAAGGATTTCAGAATAGATCATATCTGACACCATCAACTCATGAAAGCATTAACACGTTTGTGAAACTCCAGCTCACTCACCAGAATGAACATGTAACTTATTTCAGTGGACTTGTTTTGGTGTCTCACAGGTGAGACGTTTTGCAATGTTTCATTCTTCAGCAGGGAAATACCCTTTTTCCACCTGCTTCCTACAATGACATCCACTTCTTTTCCACGTGAGTCTTTCCTAGGCTGGGCTTACGTGGGAAAATCCAGACTCAAATAATTACAAAGTTTGGGCTGAGCTCTGCTCTATTTTAGACTAATCCAGCCCAAACTCCTCCAAACTGTCAACATATTCAACACTGAATGGAAAGCAGAAAGCACACACTGGAGCACGCA
This sequence comes from Anarhynchus alexandrinus, assembly GCA_008711295.1. Taxonomy (NCBI): domain Eukaryota; kingdom Metazoa; phylum Chordata; class Aves; order Charadriiformes; family Charadriidae; genus Anarhynchus; species Anarhynchus alexandrinus. The sequence goes on along the minus strand of VUYV01000007.1, from coordinate 5,969,277 downwards.
AAACGGAGAACATATGAAGAAAACCAAAGGAGAAGTACCCAACATGCCAGTTCTTCCCTCATTCACCCACTTCATTGCCCTCAGGATGAGATTTTCCCCACATGGTAGTCCTGATTTATGCCAGTTTGAGAGAAATACAGGGTTGCAGAAGACCACCTGCTCCACCATCTACAGCACCAAGCAACTCTGTTCTCCTAATTTTCACCATCCCAGACTGAGGCTTCATATCTAGATTGGAAACATCAGTATCTCTGCAGCCACTGAAGAAAAATTGGCATGTCCAGAGGGTGATTCATCCCAGCCTAAGATCTCCAAGGAACTGGGGATGAATTGCATAGCGATGCCAATCTCTAAACGGAGCGCATGGGGAGTGTAGGTGACCTTTTGGAAGGTAAAGTCACGTAAGATGAATTCTCCCTGCCAACAGAGAACACGATGCACAGAACCATCATGAATTAGGCTGGATTCCTCGGCCGCGGGTGACGTCAACCTCTGACTAAAGCAAATACCCCAGCCTGAACCGGGGCTGGCAGCGGGAGAGGAACGAGGAGCCAGGGAGAGGGAGCAGCATTACCTCACCGGCTGCTGTTTGGGGTAGGCATGGGACTCATCTGGAGCACTCCGCTGCCTGTGGGCAAGTTTTTTGGCTTTTCTTGCTGAAAATGACATGCCATTAGTCAGGAGTAACCAACCCTGAAAAGAGTATTTGCTATGACTCCCATCTCCCCTGCGAACGACATTCCTGCCGCTTCGAGCTTTTTCGGTTGCAGTGTTGACACTTCTTCAGATCTGTCATTAGCTCAGCTGAAGAGAAAACAGAAACGCTATTCAAGACCCAGATCCAATGTGGGAGGTTAGGAGTGCAAATTCTCACCTCGCACTGAAAGCACGACGAGTGTTTTATGTTGCTGTTGTTCTTTCTATTTTAGGGGATGCCCTTATTATTTTATAAGCCCTTTTCTATCGTATAAAGCACCCTTTTTAAAGTATTCTTCTATCAAAGCCATGTTTGTATATCTTAAAATATAGTCTCCCACATTTCCAAAAATTAACCCAGATTTTGGCTTGTATCTTGCAAATTCCTAGTTGTGGGTCTAAAAACATTTACGTTTTTCCTTGATTTTCTAGATCCAGCTTCACCACCGTGAGGATTCAAATTTCACCTTTTCTGGTTGTACAATTTTGATTCTATTCCCCTCTGTATCTTCACACTATATTTTTGATACATGAGATAAATGTCAACAGGTTTTGGCTCAGTACCAGAGAAGCATCAAGAATGAGCTGACCTTTGGCTGTGATCATCTGAATCGTCATCTGTGTTACAGTAAGCAGAGGAGCTGAAAGAGAGGTCCCTACTGGGGAAATTGTGCAGCATTTTACTGAGTAGTTTTGGTTTCTGTTCTCTTCCCCTAGATTTTCTAGCTTTGCCATTCTTCAGGTAGATTAATAGTTCAGGATTAATGTGGAATTCCTCCGAATTACTCCTTTCAACGTTGTCTTCCAAGTAAACCAAGTGCACATACGAAAAGCTCAGAAAAGAGAGAAAATATACCACTTGAAAAAAAAAGAAAAAGACCAACCAAAAAAAAACCCACCCAGGTCAAGTCCACTTTAGCTGCAATAATCTATTATATATTTGCACATCTTATCTTGCAGCTCTTGCATATACACAAAGATCTTGTTGGAGCTCAGCATCAGGGAAAGAAGGAAAGATCTTCAACCAACACGAATAGAGTGCTCTGGAGAAAAACCCTCCATTTATGCAATGGACTGGAAAGCTGAAAGAGGCACAAACCTAAAGAAATATTGATTTTTTTAAATGATGGATTATCTAAAATGGTTATCATATTGAAATTAATGAGGCTTTGGGACAGTATCTATGAGTCTTAATGGATAATATCAAATGGATAAGCTAAAAAGAAAAATGAGAAAATCAGTAAGAAAAGACAGTTTATTCTACAGAACTGAAGCACAGGAGCGGCTCCTTTTTTATCTCTTTTTCAAACAGGAGATGAGGAAACTCAGTAGTTCCCAGGAATCACTGCTTCTCTCTGCTCCACAGCAGAAGCGGTCATTATAAACCATCCATCTCAGCCAGACATTGAAAGATAGAAAATGTTTATCATCAGCAAATATTTAATCCAGCACTGTCATTCAGTAGCTTATCCTGCGGTTCCTTCACGAACCAAAGCTCTGAGTAACATTAGTGGCACTCCAGTCTCTGTAAACGTGGGAAAAAAAAGCTGGTATTGGTTGGGGCGCATATTCATACACTTAGAGCCGTTAGCACACTCCANCACTAGACCAGGTTGCCCAAGGCCATGTCCAGCCTGGCCTTGAACAATTAGAGCCGTTATCATGCTCCCGTGAACCTATGATCTTTAACAAGCTATCAGTCCTATGTCCCATGGGGACTTTTCCTTTTTTCTTATTTCTAGTAGGCATATCTTTTAAAAATGCCTTAGTGACCATGAAGAGATCTGATATAACACAGTGATTCAACAATGTCCGTAAACACAGGAGTGGTTGTTCATCAAAATCGATGAATACCAGATGCATCTTACTCAGCTCCTGGAGTTTCAGGATTACTGCATTCGTCTATAGGTGGATATATTCTGCCTTCCTCATCCAAAATGAGAAGCTATTTTAAAAGTATTTGGGGCAAATTCAGACAGATTTTTCTTTCTGAAAGATTCTCCCACAAAAAAGTGGCAAGTAGACATATTGAAGTGTAGGAAAGATGCTTTTTATGGCTTTAAATTGGAGAAATTGTTGTAAACATCAAGCTATATTTTCCCCATAATATCCATTTTTGAACACTTCAGTCTCTTCCGGACTGCCTTACTCATAATTGCTGCTCTCTCGGACTGGTGGGTATAGTAAAACAAAGCGACTGTTTACTGAGTGACAAATACACACATATACAAAACTCCCAGTTTCACAGATGTTTTCAGGAAGCTATAACCCCCGATAAATCTTCGCAGACCACTGAGATGAATAATATTTGTGGACGCATTTTTGAGGCTACCAAACTGGAGAGGTATTTGCGGCTGCGGGCTTTACCACTCACATGGAAAAGTATGTTTTCCTTATATCCATCATATAGGCTATACTTTTCACATATGTCTTTAATTAGACCAATTTCATATCTTAAAGAGTATGTGACATCAAATGAATCATTTAGAAATTGGAGTTAACCAGCAAATGACAGAGTCCTCATTTTTTTTTCATTCATGAGTAGCCACAGTGTCAAAATTCCCTCAAAGCAGAGTTTTTCCCAAATCTTCTGAACCCAAATGTGGAGTAAATGTCACAGTCTCAGGGACAGATCTGATATGCATTTTTACGCCATATGCCAATTTACATGACCAGTGGTCACACTGAACCAGTCTTCTTGTTAGGGAATAACACTGAAATCAGGAGAGTTTTTCAGATCATACTCTGATCCACATAGTTCAGTAAGATTATATGGATTCAAAAAGTATTGGATCTAGCCTAAACCTAATCCGAAGGGGCACACTAGCTGGCAAGTTGCACAAAAATCTTCATTTTGTCAAAATGACCTCGTGGATCTAAACAAAGTTTCTCCATCATCTACTTCTCGGCCCTGTGCCCGTCCTCTGACAGGCAGGATCCTTCCTAACCTGGAGACCTGAGCCCGTTCGGAGGAATATATTTACCATAACGAGTCTGACGGCTTTGGGAGGCAGTTTGGGAAGAGTGTAACAAAGGAGGGAGCTCATCTCTGTTCTTCACAGACCTATTTGGAAAGGGTCTTTTTTTTTTAATTATTGCAATGAATATGACTGCAATCATTTTTGATCAAATGAAGTATGGAACATCCTACAGCACGCTCCAGCCAGTTCTCTGACTCGGAAATGCCCACCCGCAAGCTCCCTGATGCTGAAGCCATTCTCAACCCGAACCATTGCGCGATCGTTTGCCTTTGCCTAAGAGTAACAGGGGGGCGAAAATTTGTGTCTCCCACCAAACTCAAATTTCTGAACACCGATAATGTTTTGGAAAAGATCTCTGTCAACTCTGCAGTTTGTGCTGCTAAAAAGTGACTAGCAGGAGACAAAAAAAAACCCACATTTTTTCTACTTTCCTTTTTCCCAACTACCCAGATTTGGTCATGCGTTTGCTCACTTTAATGAAAATTTCCTAGAAAGCTCAGCGCTTGCTTACCTCGACAGTCAGGGCAATTACACTGTAGTTGTTGGTAGTTCTGCTTGTGTAACAGTCATCCCAGGGGAAAAATATCCCACCACTCTCACAGAAGCAATGTCACTGATTTACCTGCTGTGAATCAGGGGGGGAAAAGGAAAGGAAAAACAAACAAAAAAAAAGGAAGTGACATTTACAACATATTTTGAAAGAGAAAGGAGAGAATATATACCATGTTACAGCATTAAGATTTTTCAATGTTTTGAGAATCAGCTTTTAGCTCACATGTATGTGTTTGTGTGTACTATGTGTATATACATTGCATGTAATATATATAATGTGTATATATATTGTGTATAATATATATCAGTGTACATTGTACATGCATTTAAATATACACATGGGATCTAAGAGCCATCTTTCCCATCCTTGCTTTGCCTACTGGCTTATCTGATGGCCCAGAGCAGAAGGGACAGGGAGGTCCCCCCCGACCCTGTCCTGGGTTTGCCCTGTGGCTGCCAAACTCATCACAGCCTGGCACGTCTGCCATTTCATTTTCTGTGTAACCTGCATCGATCCTGTCTCCCCACGTTGCGAAAAATTTTGAAAGAGTGAAGGAAAATTTTAACAGAGGAAAAAGTCATGAAAGACAAATGGAAGGTCTTTACCAGCTCTAATAATAGTTACTTAGAGGATCCCATGCCCAGGGAGAAGGAGGGGCAGCATCTGTGCTAACAGGACGATCTGTGGGGGCACAGCTAAAGTGCAGTACCAGATAACGCACTAAAACTCCCAGAACTACAACTATTTTTCCACTGCCATGTGGAAAAACCTCATCTCTGTCCTCCTGTTTGTTTGGGGTTTTGTTCCCCCAGATATTTCAGGGGGGCAAAAGGGGAAACCAACCTTAAATCCTGGAGGAGCTCTCGAACCCAAGCTTCATTTCTGATTTCAGTTATGTTTAGAGCATAACATGGGTTTGTTATTCTGCGGTCCCTTGCTGAAATAGGTCAGTGTGGCCTCCCCAGTTAAAAGCTGCCTGCCAATTATACTTTGCTTCAGGCCAAAATTCTGCATAAAAACACCAATGAAATATTAGCACAGGGAAAAGGTTCTTTATCGCTCTTGTTTATATTCCAGCGGCACTTAGGGGATGGATGCTTCTTCTGTGCAGAAATGCAGTAAGAAACAGTCCCTGCTTATAATAAACAAAGTAGAGAAGAGGTAGGAAGGAAAACTGAAGATGAAGCAGGTTGTCCAGGCTGGAAACGGAGGCCAGACCTGCCCAGTCCCAGATGCATGCCTTTCCCACAGGATCATCCCACGGCATTATGAGAGACACCTGAATCCAGATCTCACAGTGTGGGAGAGAGTTTAATCATGCATCTAATTGTTTTAATTTAAAGAGGCACCAGGGAGCTGATCCACAGTACTGATTCCTTTATGCAAAAGAAGAGAGAACGAGGAAATTACTGAAAATTCTTTAGCAACGTCTTATGAGCCAAGACACTGTCCATGAACTTAAAGTGAAACACCATCACCATGAACTGAAATCAGTCCATTTTGGCCAGAATTTCATTGATGCAGACAGAAGGTACATATAAAAGAAGATAACTATCGCTCCAGGACTCTGTTTTCCCAATTTAATAAAACAGGTCATCCCATCTTTCTCCAGTACATCATCCAGCACTGCTGCTTGCTTCCAGTTTGGACTTTCTAACTTACGTTGGCCCCCATGAATAACCAGCCTGACAGCAGTAAGCAATTTACACTTCATAGTTGCAATATTCTGTTTGTGCACTTAGGTTTTTGGCCCATTTTTCTCCTTAGAAGAATATGCAACACTAATTACTTTTTTTTTTCCAGGAGAGTTGATAGAAACACATCTAAAAGGTACATTTCCTTAGGCGACAGCCTGATTTAATGAATTCTTATTGCATTGGAAATATTTGTATTTTAATCTGTTAAACAGAGATTAGGCAAAAAGAGTTGTAATATTGCTGAAGCACTTCATGCCAAGCAACAATTTCATTATACTTTAAATTAAAGAAAGAGTGTGATTTGTTACTTGTTGTCATACTAAAGGAGGCTGGACACATTTCTTCACCAAATTGAGTTATTCCAGTTGTATACTGGCATAACTGATAAATGAGTTTAGTTTAAGATATTAAGAAACCAACCAACATTTGCTGCATACAGAGTAGATGACACTCTGATACTCATCGCTAAACCCCCCACATCTGCTCAAGTATATTTAACCTTTTTACCGAAATTTAGTCTAGTCCCTTCTTGAAAAACAACTCCCAGACAAGAGCAATAATGATCAGTAGCTTTCAGAGAAAGCAACGCTTACTCAACCAAGACCACAAGTTGGATAAACTAAATAATGAAGACCAAGCCTTCAAAAATTATTTTTAAGTCTATGTTCTGTTAGCAGTCAGATCCCTATACATCATGATAATCTACAGACAGCTAGATTCAGGCTGCTGGCTTGCTTGCCCCGGTGAGAAATTATCAAAATGAGGGGGAAAATCATTCTCTAACTATACGCGTGCAGATCTACACCAGCACTATCGGAACCAGCTCGCCTAAAGCAGGGTTATTCTGGATTTACCATAAATTCAAATAGAATCCAACCCCATTAAATCCATCCAGAGCATAAAGAAATCATGCTTGTAATAACGCATGAGGCAGGCACAAAAAGGCATGCAACGTGCAGCATTTACATTTCATTTGCTATTAGCTTTCACCAGCAAGAGGACACTCAGCATCAGCCACGGATACCCTGAAGCACTGCTGAACACAGTGACCTTTCCTGGTGCAAACAGAGACTTCACAACACGTTACACACCAGATATGAGTGGCTAATTTAACAAAAGCCACTTTAAGCAACTTGGTCAAAGAGGAAAAGGTTGATCCGATGCTCAGACTTTCCTCTTACTCAAGATGGCAGCAGAGATATGATGAGTCACTTAGCAGAGCTGGCTCCTGGATTTATTTTCTGCACCTCTAAGAGGACTGTTCTCCAGTCACTGGAAACAGATTCGTTTTGGATTGGAACAAGGCAGAATCTAATAGAAAATAAAACAAGAGAGTCAGGAGATGTTTCCGGATGTTACTTACTGCGTCCTGTTGCTCCTGGCCATCTCCACTTCTTTCCACAGAGGAACACATGATGTTTGCACAGCCTCAGTAGAGAAATGACTTGTCTCCAGGTTGCAATATCGGAGAGACGAGCTGGAGGAGTATCCTGGAAAAGAAGAAATGGATGATGTGAAACAGCTGTTTTCCTTTAATTGCTTATTGCAGATGCAGCCCAGTAACTAATCCACCTGCTATCTTCCCATAGGGATAATTACTCACCCCACCATCCCGGCCAACTGAATTTATGTTTTCCATGCCTCACTATACCCATCTCCACTTTGCCCAATGATACACACTGAAGTGCTGTGTGAGTGCAACGCTTTTATAAAGAGCTACAGCTTTCTGCACCCCTATGTGCCCTTAGGAAGCTTTTCCTGGCTTTCCTCATGTCATCATTTAGAAGTAAAGCCTCTCACACATCTCTTCCCACAAAGCGTTGCATCTGGTGGACCTTTTGGGTTCATGAAGCTTTCCAATAAAAAAAGGAAAAGGTTTCTAATCATAAGTGATATATCAGTAAATACAGATATTTTTGGTGTGGTTACTTATATACATAGATTCATATGGCAAGTAGGGCTTTCCAGAGAACCTACAGATTTTAATTAAAAATAATAGTGGCATCAGGGTGATTATGTGAGAGCAGAGCTTACATGTCACAGCAGTAAATAGCTCGTGTCTGAAATCTTTGTTTCTTCTAAGACCGTTTTTGCTGTAAGAACTGAGCAGAAAGACAAAGTGAAGGCTTCTGAATATCCAGGTTAAGTTAAGGCTAGTTTTTAATTTGCTTATATTTTGCTATTCTAAAACACATTTAGCACAGAGCGACAGCCAGTGTTCACATATCATTTTCCCTACACATTTCAAGACTTGCACTCAATGATGCCGCTCAGTGAGGACAAAAGCAATTGGTAGTGAGTTCTCATTGTGTTTAACGTATAATTAAGATTTAAAACCAGCTGATTGAATCAAGAACAACATAAGCTTCAAGGGATCTCTGCTTGTTGCCTACACCAAGCCACCCCTGGAAGCAGGAGCAGCAGCAGCAGCTCATGTCTCCGACACTCCAATGGTGGGATTGGCTGTCCTCCTCACTGCCAAGGAAATTCGGCTTTGGTGGAGTGGCTGGCGGGCAAGTAATGGGAACTGAGAAATTGTCATTGACTGAACTTGATAGGACTGGAAAAAGAACGTGACCTGAGGTACAAGCTTTATTATGGTCCTCATTAATGCAGCCTTCATCTTTTCTTCTTTTCAAGGGAGCTACTTATTTCTGTGCCTCAGGCGAGAGCCAGAGCCAGCTGGAGATAATTTAGTCCTACTTCACTAATGTTGATGTCTCTGGATTTAATATTGGCTTTTCTGGAACTCTGCTATGACTCTTTGGCTCAGTGAGGTGGCTCAGGTAGTTATCCTGAGCATAATATTTTGTTAAGCAACCAGCTGCAGATCTATTTCAAATATGAAACAGGAATCTGGTCATCCAGGACTAATAAACCTCCTCGAGCTCTTCCACTACTTGATGCTCAGCAGCCCGCAGCTCTGGGGAAAGTTTTCAAAAGCCTTTTAGTGAGCAGCTTAACGAATGCCTGCTGGAGAAACACACAAAAGCAAAACGAAGTCTCAGAGAGAAAATCCAGTGGCTGGAGAGATGGGTGGATGCTGCTGGGAACTGCGGAGATGGAGCTGCAGAGAGCAGTGGTGTGCGTTGAGTTCTATCAACAAAGGTCACCATGGACTTTGCTCAGCAGAAACAACATCCAGATTCAGCCTGCCTGAATCCCACTGCTGTCCCCATCCTCCTGTTTCCCAGTGCCCCGGGGGCCTGTGAATACCTGATTCAAAGGACCTAAGGAGAAGCTGGGAGAGAGCCCAGATACAGCAAGTCTTAAGAAGAAAAGGCAATAAAAAGCTGAGACACATCACAACAGCCTTTGTTCATGCTGCCATGCCTGGGGCCGGGCATGAAACCATTCGGTGAAATCCCTGCCAAAGCAGAAAGGCAGAGCATGATTAAAGAAAACGTCCTTTGCAAGACTGCTCAGGTAATATTTTACCTGCACTGTTGCTCTTTGGCACTACCAAGGGATGGTATCAGCCTTGTGTTGCCTGCTGTTCCTCGTGTGCAGCATAACTTGCTACAGAAGGACATCTGTAATGGAAAGGAAATACTAAGAGTATCCTTGTGAATGTTATACAGACCAACAGCACCTATACTTCCCTCAAACGTGTTCAGCAGAAGAACAAAGCCAAATTCAAAACATCTTTTTCATTTCAAACAGTTCAGCTCCAATTTGATGACCAACTTACACACAGGTCTAATGAAAAATGGTGTGTTATATATATATATATCACAAATTGAGATTTTTTATTTAAGTACCTCAAAATTACATCTGTTATATCAGTGGCTGTTATTACATGCACTTACTTATACATGTAACCGGGGTCCCGTTACTTGCCAGTGGTGTGGAAAAGCCCTGGACATAACCCAGCAGTCTTGATGTCTGCATTAACTGTACTCTACCTTCTCTTTCATGCAGAAAAATTAGCTACAATACTTGAGGTAAAAGAAATAAAACCAATATGAAAACCTATCTGATTGAATTAAATGAAAACAGCATTTCAGACTGCCTGTTATGTGAATAACCTTATCTTCATGTTTACTGACTCTTTGACAGAAATCTAAATTATCCCAAATTTTATCAGAACAAATCAACTAAACAAAAAAAAAATCCCTTCTAAAAAGGACAGACATTCTTAATAGCCATCTGGAATACATTATTCCTTTCCAAGTGGCATTGTTGATACTGAAAGTGTTGTAACAATATCCTTTTCTAATGTGGTTCTGCTGTGGCTCCATCCGTAATAAAACTAGTCGATGCCAAAGAATCCACTTAGCATGACAAGACCCCCAAAATCTGGATAATTTGTGTAAGATTCTGATTTAACATTCTGAGTTTCATGGTCCAATGAAAGTTCTTATAATATTTTTAAAGGAGACCAAAGAATGACCATCATCTAATCTGAGGAAATTCTTTTGCTGAACCGTACACCCCCAAATTCTTGTAAATCCTAAACACCACTAAGGAGAGATGGAGAATGAAAATGAGGAAAACCTTCCCTAAAATAACCATATCTTTTTCATTTTCTTGAGTATTTAGTCAGCTCTGCAGTGTGGTTACATTTAAAGTTTACCTGAATACTACAGAAAAAGGGCAACATACGTTACTCTCATGGATAAACGCCACTTGAAGCACAACACCTTTATGCCAAGATACTCAGAAAGGTCTAATGATATTGAGGGGTCAAACAGAGGCAGCTGAGACAAAACTACCCAGCAGAAAGAACCAAACACTCACCATTTTTTAGCTCAAGCACATCAGAGTGTGGCCTTCCAGGTTCCTAAATAAAAGTATTTCTAGCATGTTAATGGTGGTCAGTGCTGGAAAGGTGTCTTTTTTTCCTGAAAAACATCTCCACTTCTGCCACCTTGCAGATATTTATTTGGAGCTATATCACATTTCCCAGCACTGTTCGGTCTCAATCCTTAAAGAAGCGAGCAGGGCTGGAGAGATGGGAACAGTGAAACTAATTTCCCTAGGGAATTAGGCTTAAAATGGTAGAAGTTCCATGGACTTTGTTGCAGCCAGGTTTTCACCCTGTTATTTCACTCTCCCTTTGCTCACTTGCTGAATCACGATCCGATCCTGGCCTGCTTATATAACCTCAGTTTATCTAGCTGTACACATTCACAATTATGCAAAAAAATAGTTATCCTTTTAAAAGCTTTTCAGAGCTTCATGGGGAAAACAAAGCAGTGATTGCAAAAAAAAAAAAAAAAAGAAAAAGATCATCATAACAGAGCCTGTTAGATGCTGGAGATTACCAGTTCCAGCTGTTCTATCAGTTAAACGCTTCCAAGCAATTTAGCCCATAGCAGCAAATCTCAACGAAAAGCTGCTCAAAAAAAAGGGGGATGAGAGGAGTCAGAGCCATTTCAGAACTCCTTTGAAGTCTTAGTCTTCACCATCAGTCTGCTCTTCCCTGAGGTCCCTTTGCTGTGCTTCAACCCAAATGCCATCCCCTCGGAGAGAATTAAAGAGCCCTGGGTGCAACTTCACATTGTTGTTTGCCCACACTGAGAAACGAAGACCATGATTCGCAAGAAACCACAATACCAGCAAGAAAATTTTGTCCGTGTGGTGGTTGGCAACTGCTGGGACAAAATATGGCTTGAAGTCATAACAGGACCTGGGGTCCCCTCCCTCCACCCGTGCCACCCTCGCTGAGATCCAGCTGTGAGCCTTTCTTCTTGTTTTCTTTATTCTCCGTGTTGCCCGATAGCAGAGGTCCTGCCAATCTACCATCAGAAAGAAGAGAGCTGCGGCTTTGTGCTCAGGCTGCCCAGAGATGGGGCAGTAATTTATCTAGCCGACATGCCAAGGACCCGCCAACAACGGCAAAAGCGAGTCTGTTATAAATGATTCTTCTCGGGGCATTTCCTTCACTTGCTGATGGAGGAAAAACAAAGAAAAATGACACAGAGCCCTGCTCCTTTTCTTCGGACAACTGTGATTTATTATAGGCGAACTGAGGAGGATTCCAAAAACATTACTCCTGTAAGGGAAGGTAACTCAATCTCCAGCAAAAATAAACAGCCAGGTTTAAATAAACTGTCTGAGAATTGTTACTGCTCTTTTCCCCAGAAGTCAGGGAAGCATTTCTTTCCTCTGACACTGTGCTGCTGCGCAAGATGCTGCTAAGTGCCTGCTCTGAAGACCCAGGGATCTCCTCTGGTTTGGGTGGCCTGGTAAGTCATCAAAGGATAAAAGGCAAAGAACAAAGGGAAAAATTAAAGTATTATGAGCTGCAGCTGAAGAGCCTGACAGATGTTGGTTTGCTGCTTATGGGAACCATCTTTCTGCATCGGAGCAGAGGTTGTTGAACCTCTCGGTGCCCAGGCTCCTACCCGGATAATAGTGGGGTAGGGAAGGGTAGATGTGGAAGGTCTTTCCCTGATTCACCATCCCAGAGGCCAGTGGTTTAGGGACTTCCCACAGCTCTTCCATAAGGAGTGAAGTCAATAAATCACACTAACATCGAGACTACATACCCTGTTTGCATCTGAGGACTTCACAGCAGCGAATGATGTCCCACACGGAAGCCTTGGGAGAAAAGCTCAAGCCAGTGAAATAGAAATGGCAATAGAAGTCTCTCATTTCACTGATGCAGAGGACTTAAACCCACTTTCAAAGCACACATAGAAGAGATAACAGCAAGCCCTACATGAGAACCTTCTTGACTCACTCAGGAAGCTGGCCACCTTCTTTTAATTCTCTCCACAACCAAGACATAAGCATCTCATTCTGCCCATTGGAGCATCACATCATTTTCTGGGCTCTGGGGTCTTCTGGGTGACATCAAGAAAAATATCAAGCTTCACTAGCCCAGCAAGAGCACAACTGCAGAGGATCAACTGAGGCACTCACTAGGGAGAGAGGTGTCCTAATTTCAGGCACCACTCCTAAGACCCTGACTTTCACATTGCTCATTAGTCAAAACCCACAAAAGAAAAGGAAATATCCATATTTTCTTTTCTCTATGGAAGGGTAGCTTTTCAAGAATTGCTGTGGAGACATGCCTCACAATTTGGTCTCCAGCACCCTTAATATAAGTCTTTTCAAAGTATTGGGGTCCCCACAGACTTCAGAGCTTTCAGCAATACTAAGAAACCCAGTGACAACAACCTTCCTGTGGCTCAGAGGACGGCATCCATCCCCTCTGCATTGAGGCTTCCAGACCTTCTTCTCTCCCCTGTGAGAAAATGAGAAGGAGAAGGTTAAATGCCACCCTCTTTCCTCCTCTCCTGCTTTGGTACCACGAGGGCAAATCACTTGACGCGACCAATGGGAAGTGGATTAATAAGAGTTTGAAAATAAATGCAGATATTGGAGAAAAGTCAGCTCACGGGCATCCAGCCCAGTGAAGCTTGCAGAGAAATGGCACCTCCCTGTCAGTAAAGCCTGCCCACTGGTATTCAGGTCATGCTTTTCCTTCTTATCATGTACACATGACCCCAACCTCTGATCCCACGCGGCACGGAGAGCCCCAGCGAATTGCCATGTTCCCAAAGGTCCCCTGAACACCCCACTCCGATTTACTGCCCTGACTGAGCATGATCCGGTTTGCGAGGCACACCTTCTGACTCCTCGCTTACTGGCCTTGTCTTTGCTTTGCTTTCTTTTTTCTGAATCATTTCTTCATTAGTGTGAGCTATCAGGAAAACGCACCGGAGCAATGTGAATCCCATTCTCCCTGCCAAGATAAGGCATAATTAATGACACAAGGTAAATTAGTCATATAGGTGGTTGGGATTGTTGTTCTCTTAGATGCTATGAACTCGGCAGCCAGACTCAGGGCAGACTTTTTCTTGTTAAGCCTACTGTGCTTTACGAAGTGTATTCCTTCACAGTTCATCAGCAAGAGAAAGGTAATTACGGCAGCAATTTTTACGGCACTTAAAAAACTAATAGGATAAAGGAGCGAGGAGAAAAACAGCCAGTCCTCTCTTTACGGATTTCTGTGACAATGAAAAGGTTGGCAAGACAATTTACTCATGATTAATAGTGAGCTGAGCCCCTCTGGTCAGCTAAGAGGACCCGGTGAAAGACCAGAGGTGCCTCGCACATAACTTCAGGCAGATGAGGCAGGGTTAAATCCCCTGGTGAGCCCAGACAGCCGGGACATCCTATGGTGCAAAGCAGACCGCTGCTGCCAAGGCTCCTTTTCCAGGCTGTGGAGACAGCAAGACACCTTGGCCCAGGTTCCGAAATAGCTGGCATGGGAACCAGGGAGCTGCTGGCCAAGGGAAAATGCCGACAGAAGAAGTATGCCTTCAGCCACAGCTCTCACAGGGAGTTAGGTGCTCCGGTTGCTGGCTCCCAGCCTCGCTGTGACAATCCCCATGGCTGGGTAAATGCCTCAAGGCAGACGACTCAGCTGAGTTGCAGCCCTCACCTATGTATTCACTGAGCTACATTTTTAGAGGACTCACCTGTGAGGCATGAGACATCTCTCTCATCCTTGGGCCAAAAATTGCTTCAGTATCTGATGTTAACTGCATGCTGGATCCCAGATGACAGCCCTTGTCTCCACATTGGCTGGGCACTGCAGTCATGCTGACGGTCATTTTCTGGCTCAGCACACAATAAATTTTCCACAACTGAACTTGATGACTACAAAAGCCTTGGGAACATCCTCTCCTTGTAGCCAGATACCTCTGGAGAAGAGAGACCAAATGGAGGAGGACCCAAATGCTTCATGGAGTAGTGCTGTTGGTCCAAGGATGGGGATGAGGAGAGATGGACATCTGTATTTCTGCTTCTACCTTTCTTGAGGGCACTGATAGTTGGTTTTCCCAGAGACACCAGTGGGCAGGGTCCCAGAAGGGGACATTCTGATGCCTCAGGATCCTCATTGTGGAGATGCAGGTGCCAATGGACTTTCAGGGGCTTTCTGAATGAACAGCAACCAAAAAGGGGCAGATTAAGAATCTATACTTTGGACTGAGGCATGCTGAGCTCAGCCACAATCAAGCAACCATTTCCTTTTGTGGCTTCAGCCCTAAGTGCTTAAATCGTCTGCTTATGAGAATCAGCTGATCATCCAAGCCCCTGTGAGGCAGTGAGGCAACACCTGAAACCCTCTGCAGTGCTCCTCAACCACACAGGCTGGATAAATAACCCCTGCAGGAAAGCTCCGTTTCAAAATATTTTGCAGTGAAAGTAAAGTATTTCAGTGTGAAAGTACAATGTGTTCTTCGAGGTACATTCTTGTAAGTACACGTTGTTGTGATCTTTTTGTATCATTTTCCAGATTGATTAAGAATGTATTTATTTTCTAAAACATAGGATCTGCAGAGGGGCTGGAAAAGCCTCTCCTGAGTTATGCCCTGTTGCTTTTCAGTCTGGGCTCCCTTGTGGTTTTAAGACCAGCGTGAATTGTCTCATACTATCTAATGGAGCTTCAAAAAAACCACTTGAAAGAATTCAGAAACCATCATCATAAACTGACTAAGGGAGTATTTTGAGAACTCAACTCAAACATCTTCCAGAGACAGATATATCGCTGAACTACAGGGCTTTTTCTTTTTTTTTTTCCACAGGATAGGTAGTTTTATTCCCCAAAAATGGAATGCTCTCTCTCTGGCAGTTTTTCCAGTTTCCATCATTTGGCAACCTAGCAAGGATTAAGAGACTTCCTGATGTCCTCCTCCTCTCTGAAAATGAACACGTGGCTGACGTACCCTTTTTTGCTTGTAATCTTCGGGCACACGATCAGTGGGGATGTCTTACCTGCTTTCTATTTGGTGTTACTTCTAGTACTTCATCTGTTGCATTAATCTGATAAAACACAGTGCCAACGGAACAGATTAGGATCAGGGAGGACTTTAGCCTGGCAATTAGCATCCTCTCACCATATCAATTCTGTGCTTCTAAGCCCTTCTAAACCTGTGAAAACACAGCATGGAGTCTCCTCATAGGGAGAACAA
The DNA here is from genome assembly GCA_008711295.1 of Anarhynchus alexandrinus. Taxonomy (NCBI): domain Eukaryota; kingdom Metazoa; phylum Chordata; class Aves; order Charadriiformes; family Charadriidae; genus Anarhynchus; species Anarhynchus alexandrinus. The sequence continues at coordinate 5,953,418 of VUYV01000007.1, read as the reverse complement.
AACAGAAGAAAGAAACCATATGTGTACATGGTAACAGATTGAAGATTTTGCTGGATTGGTTGAAACATGGAGCACATCCAGATTATTGTGAACAGTTGGTACCTCTTTAACAGCTCTGGTTCAGAAAGTACCACTTACCCTGGGTCTTTTTGGACAGGTCACCACAGAAAAAGTGAACGGAAATCAACTGATTAAAGAGTGTGTGATTGCAACACTCAAAGACACCAGCCAGCTGTAAAACTGCTGCGAGTCATTGTTTCATACCTGATCGCCCCGGTAGCCATAATCCATTTGTGGCACTCTTACATCTCTGATCCTTGGCATCTTTTATGGCTTCATCTGCAGATATTTCCAGTGTCTGAATAACCAGGGTGTTTTCCCATAACATCAGGAAGTTGAGGACATGTTGCCTGAAGAAACCTGTATCTCCCACCAGCCAGGCTTCGCAGCATCATGATAAAAGCACCCACCATGGGAAAGACAGAGCTGCCAGTTTTGTCCCTCTGCCAATAAATGCTTTATACAAAGTATGTGAGTGCTTATTTGAGCGAAGACTCAAATGGAGTCGTCTTCCAAATGAGTGCCCTTACCTCTGCCTTCCCACTTCCTCTAGGTCACCCTTTGGGGCTGCTCTGATGTGGTCTACCCCGTAATCCCTGCAGGTGAGACAGCCTTCTCTTATAATCCTGTTACTAAGTTTAAAACTTCCAGCTCCTCAAAACTGCCATAGTCTAAGGTCCAAGACACAGGTATTTAGCTGTTCAAGAACATTTACGGATGGGAAGTTAGACTTCTTTGGCAGCTGAGCATGGGTGCTGAAGCGGTAAAGTTTAATTAAGCCACTCTAAGAGCGGTAAGATAGGACTAATTCTTCTGCCCCAGCTTCAAGTAACTTGGCTGACATCACCTGGGCAGCAGACAGGGAGCTCGATATATCTCCCACACTTGGCTGAAGACTTCAGTGCAAGGAAAGACAAACTTCCCATTGACCTTATTGAGTCTGTGCACTCTCCACATAAGGAACAAGAACATTAAAGTCTCTCAGAAAACTACAGATCTGTCTGCCCTTGAGGAGATGACTTTTCCTGTTTAATTTGACACCCCTAAAACTTAGGAGTATAACTGCAGCTTCAAACTGGTAATTACCTGGCAACTAAATAAACTACAGCACTGCTGGACCCTGAAAAGCAAGACTACCATGTAAGCTTTCATTGTATACTTTATTCATATTTTCTAGAGAAAGCCCCCAAACTTGAAATAAAGCAGAAGGGTGAGTCAGCACGAGGAGAAAGCGCAAGCTAAGTGCATTGCTATTTTTTACTTTAGTTGTTGCATTATGGGCAAGAAGCCAAGAGCAAATTATTCAATGAACATTAAGCCATGTTATGCTTTTGGTGTCTCAATGCAATGGTTTTCAGGTGGATAGACATAAAATAATCCCACATCAAACTACAATCAAGATGTGACATATTGATTTTAACCATTTACAACACACCTGCCATCAGGTATGGTCCAAGAGAGGCAGATACGGAGGAAGTGGTAGAAAGGAGGGTAATTCATGTAGACAAAACCCACTCCCAGTTCATCCAGTTCATTCCAGCCAGCAGTGAACATTATTATCATCTGCACCTTGCCACTCAGTGATACTTTTCAGGATACTTCAAACAACATTCCTGAAAGATCGCTACTGACAGAGGTGTCCTGTTGTAAAGCCTGCCATCAAAAAGCTGTAAAACAAACAGGTTTCCAGCAAAATCAGAAGCTGGGCTGGGCGGGAAGATGCTGCAGATGAGACCTGCTGTGCTGAAGATAAGACCTGAAGCACAGGGAAGTAAACTGCACTTAGATGCAACCAACAGAGATTGGCACTGCCATTGCTCCTTTCGTTGAAGGAAGATCAGAAGAGGATTCCTGCAGGTCCCATCAGGTCTTTGGACAGTCTAAAACTCAGGTAACCAGGGTTTGACAGTGCCAACAGGGAGAGAACAACACTGTTAATTGCAAGACCAAGCCTCTATTCACTTCACTATGAAAAAGCAACAGGCACTCTAAGCTCTTAGAAGATCATGACTAACACTTTGTGAAGTTAAAACCATGAGATTTCATGCTCCCAGTTGCAAAGATACCAGTGGTCTTCTGTTTGTACTAACTTCTCCTGTAATGATATAAACAAGAAAGACTGGCTGGAAGTGTTAGACTCCAGAACACTGTGTTTAGAAGCAACAACACACACAAAAAAACCAACCCACCCAAAAACCACTGTGGAGTTTCTCTTTTTTCTTGTTGGACTTCCAAACATATTGCGGACAATGAACATGGCTGATGGAATTGCTGCATCTGCTTCTTGACCTGTGTTACTGAAAGGCTGCTTTAAAAAACATCTGAGTCTCTTCAATCTCACTCATTCTTCCCCAATATTAACAAAGACCTATAAATTACAAATAGCCGATTTCCAGCTGAAGCACAGAATATGAAAAGAACATATTTATCCAATGGTATGTTGCAGGTCAGATCTTTAGGTCAGGCTAAATCTCTCTGAGGTCCTCCGCTTCCAAAGTCAGATTTCTGCATTTGCAAAGGATTTTTATTCCTTTAGCCGTGACCAGTAAAATGACCCGGACCTGGACCTCCTGACCTGGAGGTACTGCTTGAGAAGAGGGCTGTGAATTCCAGCAAATATCAATGGGAGAGCAAATTTCCTGTCCCTCCCAGCTGCAGGAGACAAAAGCCAAGCTCTGTCTATTCCAGATCATCCATTTCAACATTTCTAGGAAACAAGTTACCCATAAAGTGAGGCAGGACACTCAGACACCCACTTCCATCCTGAAAAACGAACAATAAGGAGAAGGAATTTCTTGCCTTGCCTTTCCTGAAATCTGAACCGCTGTTAACAGGCCCTGCTGAACAACAAAACCACAGTCACACCACACACAATATCTCTGGCCTCAGCAAAAGGAAGAAGGAAACCTATGAATTCTGTCTCCAGAGAGGTGTCCACTTCTGATGTTCTCTCGCCAGCCACAGGATACACCATAATTCATGTTCTCTACCACAGTCCTTTTAGGAGCAAAGGAAGATGTTTCTCCAAGCCTTCTGTCTTCCAGGAATGAAAACATGAGATCAGATTTATTCAGGAGTTTCTTCCAGGGATGGCAAAAAGAAGGAGAGTTGGAAAGGAATGAGCATTCCCAGTAGGTGAGGTCCCTTCTGACAAGTCCGGCATAACACATGTCAGTATTACCCTAGCAGCATATCTTGCATTGAATATTTCCTTTTAGCAGTGAAATTAAAGGCTCAAATCTGAGCCCTTACACCCCTGCTAGCTTGAATGCCAGAATAAAAACTCAGCTCTATACCTGATGTTTATTTTTTCAGATATGAATATAAAATACGAAAATTTGAAATTGCAACCAAAATGCTGACCTTGCTCTGTAAGCAGCTCATCCTCTTTCAGGTGTAGGGAAAAAAAAGAGTCTCCCTGAAAACCTTCCATTGTCCTAACTGTGCTTGAAAATTATCTAGCAGACCACCTCCCTTCCCTTATTCTGGAATTTTGTCCTATGCTATTGCTGAGCATGTCCTAGGGCATGTCTAAGGGTTTTTCTGCTCCAGCTGACATGGAGGACAGTTGGAGCTGGTCCCATTGGGGTTTCATGCCTTGCATGCTGTGTAGGGGATGTGCCCTCCTTGGTTAGTCCGTGTCCTCTGGCTTGCAGGTCTCCACCTCGTGACACGAGATGGAGTTACCAGCTGGGGCTTCTTCTAGCCTGGGCATTTCTCTACCAGGAATAACCACTTAGAAGAGGTGCTTCTTTCAGTTAAGGAGCTTTTTGGGGCACAGACTGCCTTTTCTTACTGTACTATGGACAAAATGAGTCCCAAATCTCAGCAATCTTGTAGCCACTACAGGCAAGCAACACAGTACATCCTTCATGTTACTTAACCTCCTCCGTGGGATGGCAGGAGACAGGAACAGGAGGACCACAGTGGGTGTGCAGGAAGAACAAAGTGACCTACAGCTCTTCTAATATGGGTGTTTATTACTTTCCCAATACGATAAAGCTGAGATCAGTCCCTTTCATGCCAGCACTACTGAACTATTATTGTTTCCTGCATGTGGAGGTGGAAATGTCGTATTTTAGCCCTGATTTGCTTTTTTTCTTATTTTGTGGTTTCCATGTGCTAAAACTGACTAAGAGGAGTAATGTGTCCTCTGTAATGGTGAGAAGCAGCTGCTTTCATGTGACCTCACAGCTCATTAAGCAATGCCAGGCTCGAAGGTGTTATTGGAGGAAGCATTTTTACGGCCAGGATTTCTCGTGTCTCTGGGGTTGAGGCACCAGAGCAGACTGCTACCACTGCTCAGAGCAACAACATAAACCTCCTCACAGCTATTTAGACCCAAACTGGCCGAGTTTCATGTTAAAATGGATTTGTGCGCATTTATGATTTGCATGGGATTTTATCACAGCATGCGAGTCTTGGTTTTCTGCCGCGGTGCCGAGAATTCAAACCCAAACACACATCTCTTTCTGCCTACTTCATCTTTCTGGAGCCAACGCTGGCACAAACAACTCCCTCCCAGTACTTTCCTTACCAGACCAGCAACTTATACCCTTTTTTTTTTTTTTTAACCCAACTGGCTTTGGTTTTCATTACAGTAAGGGGTGATCAACCTGGCGCTCACTGCTCTTCACCTCATGAGGGCACGAGGCCAGCAATGACATACAGTAACAGCCAGAGGCGCCAAAGAAGGTCCGTGCAGAAACCAACTCCCCGAGATAAGATTTCAAACTTCAGTTATTCTCCTGCAACACACAGGAGTAGTGTAATGAATCTAAGGAATCCCGTGTGAGGGAAAGCTGGAAGACAAAGGCCCTGATCCAATGAAAAAACTTGAGCAAGTGTGACATTTTAATAGCATTAGTAGTTATTATAGTTACATCAGCAATTTTACTTAGGGAGATGATTTCTGCTTCTCATCATGACAGATGCAAAAGGTAGGCTTCAATTTGTCTGCTTTCAGTTACAAACATCTCTAAAATGGCAAGACCTTCAAGGATGCAATAGATATCATATTTACACACGTAATTTGCCTAGAGAATGATCTACATCTGTACCTTCACATCAGCAATTACACAGCATCTGGCCAGCCAAATATCAGCTAGCCTGTTATCAGCACATCATTACTCTCAGTTAATCCCCTGTGAGCCTAATGGCGCTATAGGAAGAATGAATTGGCCCAAATCATTTCACTTTCTTAACTGGGGCCACGTTTGACAAAAAATTGTCATAAAGACTTCAGATTTCCTGAAACAACTCTCTGAACTACCGGATTGAGGAAAAGATCAGATAAGAAAAGATGAGTCTGGCAGTATGATTTCTTTAAGATCCCAGTTAAACTTGGAGCGGGGACCAGCCCGCCCAGCAACAACAGGAAAAAAACCAAGGCCTCCACAGCGCAGCTACTGTTGCCCTGATGCAATTTGAAATCATCTGATGGAGCAGGAAAACATGAGTGGCTAAAGTCCCTTCTTGCAAACTTATATCCCCACTAGAGGAACTCCAGGGAGACAAGACAGCTCTTCTGGACAGAAAGCCTAGGAACTAGTAAACTCCCAGCAAAAATTTCCAGACTTTCAAAGTCATATCATGTAATTTGAAACATCTGTTCGGATACTGACTGGGGGAAAATCTTCCATAAGAAATAGATCAAGAACTTCTTTTTATTCCTTGTTTTTTAGAATTCTCCAAGGCTGGGATTTTCTTATTATTCTTAATTTTTAAAGTATGATATCCTCATCAAAAGCTAGAGCACTTTATCTAGAAGCTTATTTTTCTCCAAATAATTATTTAAAAAAATAAATTTAAGGAAAGCACTTTAAATACCTAATTTCTGGCTTCTTTCATTCCTTTAGTCTTCCTGGGATGATATTGCCAGAGTGGTTTACACGTTCTTTAGCATCTTCTTCTAGAAATACAAGAAAATATATAATCTGTCTTTCAGGGGTTTTTTTTAAACAAAACCAGAAATAACTCTACTTTTGCCCAAGTACTTTAGAAACATAAGGCTTCCTACAAACCGAGATGAAGTGCTAATGGCAGAAATAAATAGAAGTGTGTTTATTACATTGTAAACATAAATTGAATAGCGACTCAGTGGTTGCCAAGGTGTCATTAGTGATGGGCAAATCTCATGACAGCAGCAGCATCCGTCAGCTGATGTATAGCACTCAGCATGGCATACGTGGCATAACGCGAGGGCCTGAAGTCGTGACCAGCGTCGTATCGCATGGTGTACCCTTGAGCTGTGGCGTGAGCATTTTGAAGGACACCCAGGCAGCCCTTACAGGAGGCTCCGCAAGGTCTCAGTGCAATCGATGCATCCCCCATCACTTCTCAAACTGGGCCTTCTGCCAGCACATAGCTGAAGTCTACCCGTTTAAACCACAAGGAATTTTTCTTGGTCCAGCCAGGAGAACTCAAATGTTCCTTTTTTTTTTTTTTTCTTAATTTTCGGTCTGGAATTTTTCAAGAAAATCTTTGCAATGACAGAATGTCTATGGAAAAAAAATAGTCATGCCTGTCCCTGCCAGGATTGAGGGAGACCTGAACAGCTACTGTGGTTGTGAGGGTTTCTGTGTCTTCTCACTCTCCTATGTCTTCGCACATCCCCATTTGGGTCCCCTCCCACTGCAGGGGGGACACATGTAATTCCTTTCCCCCTGGGCTGGAATTGCCTATGGCAACCGTCCACTGCTGTCCAGAGCCAGCAGGTTTAGGGGTGTATAGCTGCCATTCTTTCAGGAGCCAGAGAGCAGGGGTACAAAATCTAACATCACTTTTAATCAAAGGAGTTTTAAAGGAAAGTCTCATTTCTGCAACTAGATAAATTAGAATTTCTTAGAGAACAGGAGAGAGCATCACTACGGTCCCTTTTGGAAGCCAGGCTGGAGACACTATGGCTGTTTGCTGCGGCACGGCCTCTTCCCATCCTCTGCAGTTTCCCTGAAATAACTCCTGCCAAGCAGTAATTCATGGTTCTTGACTAAGCTATAGAAAATCTCATGGGAATCTAGGAGATAAATGGCCTTTGGTTTTCCATAAATAGAAGCGATGGAAACAGAGCATTTATGTTGCCTTAGACGCTGCCAGAAGGGTTTGCAGCTTCTCTGCAAGTCTGTAGGACTATATTGCTCTGTGCCTAAAAACATATTTACACTGGGAACAACAGGCTGTGTGGAAATGGCGTCTTTTTATACTGACAAACCACTGGAAAATTAGGCCACAGTCCTTGATAGACTTTTGGACCACACCGAAAAATAGAATTCAGGAAAACATGAAGAAACTTGAATTGACATCAGTAATGGTGAAAATCTCTGGCTTTGTTAGCAAGTGTCTTTCAAAAGCAGCTCCTAAATGTGTCTGCTCTCCTCCAGCCCATTGCTTCCATCTCCTCCATTTGCCCCCTGAGGAAATGTGGTGCCGAAAGAACAGGTATCAGATCTGACCCAACTCTGCTCTTGTCATATTTATCTTTCTGGGTAATACTCAGATTCTTCCAGCTAGGTAGGCTGTTAAACCAAGGTTAGGTCTATTAAATGCAACTGCCCCTGTAGTTGCTTACAGGATGGGATTGCTGTTGTATGAGTAACACACTGTCCTTGTTGCTACAGCCTTATGCTTCCTTTTAAATCCCCTATTTGGATTACAGACATAAAGGGTGATTTCCTTCAATTGCAACATCATTTCTGTATGCAGAGGAAGTATTGGGGTGTGATTAGTATTAGGTCTTCCAGACCATCTGAAGGTCAATGTGTATAATGCATAACAGTAGCAATACTCACTTTTGATGTGGTGCTCATGATGTTTCACAAACCAACCCCACTGGATGAGCAAACGCTGCATCAGACTGAAAACCGACTTCAGGTGGTGACATGCAAAGGAGAACCCTGCGCAGGCAGCAGAATACCGATGGTGTCATCTCCCCTGACCCTTTCTCACCAGTTGCAGTTATGCAAAGGATACAAGAGGTAACAAACCAGATCCTTCCAGTCCAGAACCTAAAGTAGCGAGCTCTAGGAGTAAAAACTAAAACGTTGCAGTTTGCTGATTCTCAGCACTGATTCATGCATGCAGCCAGGATGTACATCAAATCCTCCACTGAAAAAAAGCTGTATTAGTCATTGTTTCCAGAAATCTAGGTCTTGCAGCAGACACCACAATGGACCTCTTTCCTTCTGCAGTTCCACGTGCAATCATTACTTACAGTCTTCATTGGCTTATTTGAAAAATTCAAACATGAGATTAATTATATCGGTCAGTAATTGCCCTGGTCCTGGAAAACACTCCCATATACAAAGCAAAGGCTACGGAATCTTGTCTGATATGACTGAGGGGGTCGCTTGCTTCTTCATGGGGTTGCACATCTCTCCCCAAGGAAAGGGGTCGATATTCCTCCACGAGAAGGAAAAAAAAACTTGGCACGAGGGCAGGAAACACTCTGGGTTTTCTTTTTATGTCACATCCCTCTCTCTGAGAACATTCCTCCTCTTCCAAGGGCAGGGCTGACAGTGTTTTGCTTCCAGGTTTCAGCCGTAATCCCTCTTTGAACAAGCTGCCATCGATCGTCACCAGGACTATTCTTCCTGACACTGGTAACATTTATTTGTCATGGCTGAGGAAAAGAAGGGAACTGAATCACACATATATCCATTTCTAAGAAAGGCTTTTAAAACTCTCCAAGATGCTTTCCTCTAAGTGTTCGTATGTATCATCTGAACAGCTGCCAGACCACCAGCCATGAGGCACTATCAAGTGTAACAACTCTTTGTTATTTTATATATTCCTTCAGTTGGAAATAATCAAATATTGCTAGCGGTCTGTGGAAAAGCAGTCTTCAAACGTTAGTGATGTTTTAAGGAAGAAATAGGACTTTCATCACATAATAATAGGCAAGTTCATCTTTACATCTGTCATTTCTGCCACTTTTCCTGGAACACCGCCGAAAGCAACATATTCAAATTTATCTTAGCTGGAATAGATATCAACACCTTTGCTTCCATTACTACTGGACTTAAGTAATGTTTTTTTTCTGTAAATACATGTGAAAATGTAAAGATTTTCACAGATTCTAAATTTTTTAGGTCATGTAAGCCCTTGATAAACGTGCACGGTTACTATTGCAATGACAAAAGCATGACCAAAACTCATTATTTTAGAAAACCTACCTATTTCCATAATTCTTTATTTGCTTCCACTTGCATACATTTTGCATACGTATTTTACCATTTCCTCTGCATCCCTCAGAGGCTTCAGTCATAACAGCTCTCGTTCTAGAGCCTCTGCTTTTGGCTAGCGAGCAGCGACTGACTCAGTGAAATCAGTAGGAAAAGAGGTAGATCTGTTAAGAAGATCTCATCCTTGTCCAGTGTGGGCTACTGCCAGTTCAACACTGCATTTGCAGTTTCAGCTCACTCAGGTGCTCTGGAGAGACTTCTTGGATGAGGGACAAACCACGGGAGTCTCAATACACTCGGGGATTTAGCTGGTTCCGGCTGGCTGGGGAGATGACCATTATTTATTGCAAAGGAAGAATGCTAAGAAAACATCTGGTGGTGATGGGCATCTGCATAGCAAAGGGCTGAGAAACACCAGAGTCTTCTGTCTTTAAGCTATCCTCTGCTTTAAAATGCAAAATATTGAAAGCCACAGTTTCTCTAAATGTGATCTTGCATTGAGCAGAAAGTATCACCTGCTGCTTTCATTCTTAACCCAGATTAAGTCAATGATATCAAAGAAAGACTGCCAAAATGTAGCCCTCTTCTTCACCTTGAAGAATTTACAGCTTAAGCTAGATTAGGGAAAAAAATACAAGAAAATGAACAAGAGAGATAAGATATGCCAACACTTCCTGGGGAGAACATGAGAAGATTTCTAGAGATGGCATTAAGAGAGGATTTGAAGGAAAGGAGAACATACAAGATATTACAGCTGTTGGGGAAATGAACTGAAAACATTTCTTCCTGCTGTGGAAAAGGTTGGACCTTTGTTGAAAAACACAGAAACGAAAACAAAGAACCTTTTGTTTTCAAGCTGTGTCAAAAGCACTTTCACTGGTTTTGACAACCTTTTGAGGGAAAGGTTTTGACAAATCCCATGCTCGGCCTAATGAAGAGGGATGAGAAAGCAAAGGAGAGCAGAGGTGCCGGGGTACAACAAAGCCATTGATGGGGGGCAACAGCGAGGAACTGCCGAGAGGCAACACCAGGAGGAGTTAGCAATGAGGTCAATGATATATGGGACCCACAGCCCGGTTTTCCCAAAGACTTTTTTTCCTTTTGAGTTTGGAAATCATCTTAAATCCTCTCTTTTTTTTTTTTTTTTTGGCATTTTNTTGGTTGCTTGTAACATGGAGATGTGAGGGTCTAAAACCCAGCTTTGGGGGAAGCCGACCGGGTTTCTCTTTGCTGCTGACAGCCCCATCACCAAAGCAACGTGAGGACCGCAGGAGATAACAACTGGTCCTAATTGCAGTGAGTGTCATGGGTTTGATGCAAGGTAGTGAGAGGAGGGACAGGCAGTGTTTTGGCTGCTCTAAAGAGCACTTGGCAAAGGCCAGGTTTGAAGGAATAGAAACAGAAGATAGACTGTTTCAGGGGGGTGGAGAGACGGTGTGAGATAAATCAGTGCTGCCTAAAGAAAATCTTTAAGCTGCTCTGCGTACTGCATTTCAGGTCATAAAAAGAAATATGCTGCTCATGAGGAATTTGTTCTCAGCTCATTCATGAACGGACAGGCAACAGCCTTAAAGAAGTCACTGTCGTTTTTATAGAAAGAAAATATTTTAACAAGATGTTCTGTCCTTGAACAGGGCTATTCCCTGTGTCCCTGGACACCTGATCCCCAGAGCCAAACTGAAGCGTGTGGGACTGGAAAACAAGCGGACGAGCAGCCGCCGCCTCCCTGCCGCACGCCAGCTGCCAACAGGAGCTGCTGAAGCAGACTTTCGTCTTGTCAAACACAGTGTAAATCTCTGCTCCTGAAACAGCTCCCTGAAAACCGGCCGTTCCTACCCCTGCCCGCGGGGCTCTGCTGCAGGCCAGGCTGGCGAGCGGCTCCATGGGAGCATCACCGCCATGGACCAGGGGCACCGGCTTCAGGTGTGCCGGGAATTTGATGAATTTGCCAACCCGTTTACAACGTCCCTTCACTGCTGCTGCCTCCAAGCACGTTCTCAGCTTGGAAAACAAGGGCAACCCCTGGGATAAACTAGGTACTTTCCCATGCTGAGAACATTTTCTTCCTCACTGACCACATCAGGTATAATTTTGCTGGAGTCTACGCAGCCTCCCTCCAGCCACCACCTTCTGAAGGACTGTTGGACCCAACCCATTGGGGAATTAATTATCCCAGCAGGTCTCATCGATATGCCTTTTTCTCCCCTTGCGTGAAGGACAGGAGGTGGATTATGCTGCTACCAGGCTGTAACGTGTCCCCGCTGGATGGCCTGCCCGGGTGATCAAGGCATCATCCCTTCCTCCCTCTGGTTCAGCCACTCATTTCCTTGTGCTGTGGGTACAGCCACCATCCTCGCAACACCCCGCCGAGATGCTTATTCCCCTTGAGGGATGAATAGCCTACATTTCCACACCCAAGGGCAAGCTGGCAAAAAAAGCCACATCCTGTGTGAGTCAGGTGCAAGAGTGCATGTAAGATGTACGGTGACCTTGTGGTTACATCAGGCTGTGATGTGATATCCTGGGCAGATTCCTCCTGCTTCTGCATGTCCCGTGTTTATGAATATGCCAAAAGGTAACCTTGTCCCAGCAGCCTTGTAACCTCTTGAGGATTTTGGAAATGAATATAAATATATTCGTGTTTATTCAGCAATAAATATAAATAAACACGGTGTTTTGCTTACTGTTTCTGGCTTTGACATGTGTAAGACTTTTGGGTGGTACAGCTTGATGCAAGGATGGTGATGGGACCATCCTATGGGACCCATCAAAGGCAAAGCATCAGCCAGAATATTTGGGCAAAATCCGTACTTGTCTCCAAGCCACAGCATTTATTCAAAGCCCAGTGTAAAGGTATTTTTCTTTCCAGCAGCTCATGATTTGTGCTAGGTTATTGTTGGCTACTCTGTATTTGTAGATATTTTCACATCTGTTAGCCTGTAAAGAGCGACATTGTTCTCTCCTCTCTCTGTTTCTGTAGGTGAGATTGTTTTGGAAAGGAAGCCTTGTAGGTTAGATAGGCTTCACCTTGACCTTTAACTGTGTCAAAACTCAGGGGGTCAACACAAGATAGATATATATATATAAAAGAAAGACCCAGTTTCAGTTTTGGAATTTTTAGGGGTACCAGCCCTTGTTTACTGATGTCCATCTGTAGAGTGAAAACCCTCTTGGCCATTTTCACCAAATTCTCTGGGATGACCTAGAGCAGTTCAAAAATGACAACTGCAAATGCATTTTGACTGAAAGATGGCTTAATTTTAACCAGCAGAAGTTTCAGGGAAAAGAAAAAGAACTTGTTGACATGAAGCATGTGGAGTCACTCATCTAGCATTGTGTAAGGGCTATAAATCTGTCTGGAAATAAGGCATGAAATGCATCATAAAAAGTATAAAATCAAAACTATAAGATCAGTTTAAAATTTATGGTGGGTAACTTCGGGAGAGCATTACACGTCTGAACCTTAAATCAAATGTTCTTCAGCTGTGTATTTTTGAATGCTTTTGTATAAGACTCCTTTCTGTTCTTTCTCTTTACTTGAAACAAGTCTAAGCATTAAAAACCACAATACTATTTTCTATAAATTCAGCAGTGAAAACTATGTAATTTGAAAGATAATACAAACCTACCACAGGAACTGAGTTACAGTAGAAAACATCACTGATTCAAACTTTGGGGGAAAAGGTCGTTCAATAATGTAAAAGAGCATTCATACTCTCTCACAAAGATTGACTCAACTAATGCATCTCTCCATTTTACTTATTACTTTAAGATGTTCTTCTGACCTCCATACCCCGACTACAATGATCTTCTTGGTGTTAGTTTCCCTCTCTTCCTCTCCCAAAAGACTACTCTTGTCTTTCTGTGAACAGATGAAAACCAGATGGGGAGGATAGGGAGGGGATGCTGAGATCTGGGCTATCTACCTCAATTTTGCTGTGCCTGGCGAGTATGAGTAAGCGTTATCAAAATTAAATCATTAAATTACTCTCTAAAAGCTAATAGAAATATTTCTTTTGGTTTTAATAGTGTGCCAAGGGAGCAGTAGTTATGATCCTTCCAAATTACATGGGGCCTGAGCTTTATCTCATCTAAATTTCTCTGCACCACAAACCAGCCAACAAATTGCCCAGCACAAATATACAGGAGCCCTGTTTAGTCTGCCATGATTCACCAAGAAACAGCTACAGTGAGGACAGATTCTCCTACCCACAGAAGAAACACATGAGCAATTTCTAAAACAAACCAAAAGCTCATCTTTTTCTGCTGGTATCTGCTGAAGCTGGACTTCTTCATATTTGGTCTGGTAATTCTGGAATGATTGAGAAGTGAACCACAGTCCTTACTCCTGGTACATAGAGAGGTTCGTGGCAGGTGTGTGTATATATATATATGGTTATGAGGCTGTTTAATCTAAATGCTGGCTGTAATATATCTGGGATGCTCTTTGCCTGTTCCCTGTTGTTTGGCTCACTGGGAGACAGTGTTGTGCAATCTTTCATGCGCAGTTACTTTTCTGCCAGTCATAGTGGAAAAGTTTTAGCAAGGAAAAGTTCTTTGGCTGGGTACCAAACACACTCTTAAAAATTAATTTCAGGGTTTTGCTAAGGCTCAGCATTCGTGGCTAGAAAGAGCTGATGTGCCCTAGATTTCAGTGCACCAAAGCAGACTGCTGACACCTTTATCCATCCTTCCTGGGACTGGCTCACCACGCGCTTCTTTCTTACCCTCTTCTTACCTCTGTTCCCCAGAAGGCCACAACTGAAGTCTGGTTTTGGTTGAGGACGAATATTTCCTTACATTGACAGCTAATTTGTAGCTTACAGCCTGATGTTATCCTAGCAATGCATTTATGGTCCCATTACCATCATGTAGTAGCATCTTCTAAGCAAAGAGAAACCCTTTCTGTCATCTAATCATCATGCCAAAGTCAGGTCTGCAAGCCAAAGAGCAATACCGAAACCTCCACCAGACAGCATAAAAACTTTGTGAGCAAGCTGATTCTGTGGCTGAAAATAAATACCCATGTTTGAGTTAGACAACCCAAAAGCTGCTAAAGCCTGACCTGTTACGAACATGTGACATGTGAAATAAATTCTGCTGAGTTTCTCCAGAGTAAATCAGACACTACTGCCTCCGGGTAGTCCAGATAACTGTTAGGATTAATGAATGATCCAGAAATTTAGAACTTATAGATAAGCAGTAAGTCCTTTGCAACCCCTTAGTAAGCAGGTAGTGTGCAGTTGTGGTGGCTCAAGAGCTGTGTGACCCCAAGACTCACAGGCCGGTGCCCAAGGTATCTCCTGGACACGGGGAAGAGGACCAGATGTTACCTTCATCCTTTGCTCAGCTGCAGTGATGGGCTTCTCAGTCTGGCAAAGACTGCCCAGCCTTCATCCACCTCCAGCTACACATGGGAGAAACCAAAGCAGTTTCTCAGTGACTCTTCTTCCCACGGCAGTGGAAAAACCTGGGTAGAGGAGAGACAAATGGCCCCGTGTTCCCTTGCTTGGTAAAAAGGTTACCCTCAGCCAGGCAGGAGGATCTGGCATGATCAGCCGGGGTGATAGCAAGTTTTGCTCTTCTTTGCAAGGCCCAGGAAATACTAGAATAAAGTGAGGGTGAAACATGAAAGAAAAGCACAGGAGCACAAAGAGAAGGCAGATTCAGGGGGTGAAAAAATCCAGCCATCAAATAGCCAAGTATATGGTCTATATATCTTCTTTTACAGACTTATTACATTATCCCCTGCTATCTGCATGTCACATCCTATCGCTCACTCTCCACAGATTTACAGAGTGGATTTTCTCTCCTTTGGTGACACAGTGCTTCGGCATTTGGACTAGCAGGGCAACAAATATTGATCTCTCTGGAGCAACTCCCGATCCCAGCACACAATGTCCCGTGCTGCAGTCCAAGGCTCGGGCTGCCTCTTCTGCTCCACTTTATCACCGATGTCTTGGCTGCATATTCTGCTTTCCTTTTTTTTTTTTCTTTTTGTACTTTTNTATCATTTTTTTTTTTTCCACCAAACTGTCCTCTAGAAATCTGTTAAAATGAGTAACCGCTCTGCTGTAGTGTCAGCTGGAATAGCGCTGAACATGGAGCTGAGATTTATATGAGCTGAATGCTCGGACAGTTGTTCAGGATAAAAACTACTAACCTTCAGAGCTTGACAGCTGATTTTAAGCAAACCTCTCTATCATCTAATCTATTTATATGAATCTTCTCACTGTGGTACCTTTACATGTAAATCTCGTCAACGCCTTCACCAACAGATGCAGCACTAGGAGCTGCAGAGACTAGCAACTAGAGTAGGGAATTTGGGCTTGGACCCTTTGCTCTGCCAGCACCGTTTTCCATACCTTCCCAATGCCTCAGTTTCCTTCCAAGATCCCTGGATGTGCTTGAGGCTGGATTTTGGTGGGTTCAGGACTGTTCGTCACTTCCACAAGCATTTGATCTGCTCCAGAGGAAACCTAGCTAAAAGGTGTGAGTTACGTCAGTACTTTACATCCAGATTTTGAAAGGGCTCAAGATCCAAAATATTTTTCAGGTACCGCAATGAGAGCAAAGTCTTTTCAGTCCAGCCCATCCTCACCCTTCACAGTCATATAACCCCAACAGCTGTGGCACAGGGGCTGTCCCCGGCTCCTTCATCTGCGGTGAACACAAGGGAGCAAACCTGCTGGAGGAAAAGGGGAGCAAGAGGCTCAGGCTGGCATCACTTCTCATCACCTTTTTAGGTACTTCGGGATCTCTGGCACATCGACATAGCCCGATGTTCTGGGAACAAATTAGCTGACCCTTGTTTTCGGGTTTTTTTTCTTTCTTTGCAAAGGATCTTCCTTGGCTTTCAAAGGAAAGCACAAAAAAAGGTTAGGAAAAGACACTGTCCAGTAAGAACATAAAAATTATTAGATTTTAAAAGTGCATTAATTTTAAACCATCTATTTGGGGGCTGCTACTGCTGTTCTTACCCTTAAAGGTGGAAAGGCCAGGCTCAGAAAATTCAGAGTAGAGGAAGGAGGAATAATGACTTCAGCTCTCTTCTCTCAAAATGATATTGCAAAGTTGGGTTATGTTTTTTCCTCCTTTCTCAACCCAAAGCACCTGAGGTCACTTCAGTAAGTCTGAGTCAGATCGGATAGGAGGACAACACCAAGCTGTGTGGCGTGGTCGACATGCTGGAGGGAAGGGATACCATCCAGAGGAACTTGGACAGGCTGGAGAGGTGGGCCTGTGCGCACCTCATGAAGTTCAACAAGGCCAAGTGCAAGGTCCTGCACGTGGGTCGGGGCAATCCCAAACACATATACAGGTTGGCCAGAGAATGGATTGAGAGCAGGTCTGAGGAGAAGGACTTGGGAAGGGTCTTGGTTGGTGAGAAGCTCAACATGAGCCAGCAATGTGCGCTCACAGCCCAGAAAGCCAACTGCATCCTGGGCTACATCAATAGAAGCGTGGCCAGCAGGGTGAGGGTGATGATTCCCCCTCTCTACTCTGCCCTGGTGAGACACCACCTGCAGGACTGCCTCCAGCTCTGGGGCCCCCAACATAAGAAGGACACGAACCTGTTGAAGCGAGTTCAGACGAGGGCCACAAAGATGATCCGGGGGCTGGAGCACCTCTCCTATGAAGACAGGCTGAGAGAGTTGGGGTTGTTCAGCCTGGAGAAGAGAAGACCCCGGGGAGACCTTTTAGTGGACTTTCAGTCCCTAAAGGGGGCCTACAGGAAAGCTGCGGAGGGACTCTTGATCAGGGAGTGTAGCGATAGGATGAGGGGAAACAGTTTTAAACTGAAAGAGGGGAGATTTAGATTAGGTATTAGGAAGAAATTCTTTACTGTGAGGCTGGTGAGACACTAGAACAGGTTGCCCAGAGAAGTTGTGGAAGCTCCATCCCTGGAGGTCTTCAAGGCCAGGTTGGATGAGGCTTTGAGTAACCTAGTCTAGTGGGAGATGTCCCTGTCCATGGCAGGTTAGAACGAGATGATCTTTAAGGTCCCTTCCAACCCAAACCATTCTATGATTCTATGACATTTGCAGGGGAACAGCCTTGCACCAGTCAGAGAAGAAAAGTTTAAGTAAACAGAAGTTACTTCTTCTCTGGGATGTGGCCGTGGCCAGGGAATGAATGGGGCTGCAACGGTGTGTCCCAAGGACCAGGATGTAGGTGCTACCACATGCTGCAGAGCTCCGGGACCAGAAGGCATCCTGATTTCAGGTGAGGGATGCCTCGGGAGAGCTTGTTGCAGTGCTATGAAGGAAAGTCTTATGTTTGTGATTCCCTTTGCATGAAATAAAAGGCATCAAGACTGACTCTGGCCCAAGCTTGGCTCTTTGCCTATGGAAAACATAACAGTATGTAATGTTCCTCATGCCAGTGGATAGCCCAGTAACTATTTTAATTACTGTTTATGGTAAGTGAATCGCAATAGAGAACTCAATAGCACATTTTTAGGTTCTTAACTCATAGTCAATGCATTCCTCCTCCATATCCTGAGTAGCATGCTGCATTCAGGAATATACTGGTTCAGAGGCACTTAAAAAAATTATGTCGAAGGGCACACTTATGTCATGGCACACTTGCCCAGTCCCAAGCAAATCCTACCCAAGATTCTTCCGAAGTATTTTGGTTAGTTTGAAGAGCTGATGGAACCAGAAATACCTTGCAACTCTGAGCTTTTTTGACGAGCCCACAAAAAGCCACCACAGCCTTGTAACAACTAGTTGAAGATCAGCAGAAAAATTATTTTAGAAGGATCACGGAAAGCATGACAGCTTTACAAAACTAAAGCAATTATGCCAAGCTCTGGTGGGGCTGGTGAAAAGGAGCTGTGAGGCAGAACTGGAAGCATTGTCTTACTGCAATCAACTGTCAAAGCCTGCACAGACATACCCATGATTGACAGGTTAGTGATTGACATGCAGCAAACAGAGGACTCAGCATTAATGACCCCTCTTTCCCTACCACTCATCCTTCTGACTGGCCCCACCCTATCTGATTTTCGTGTTGTCACCCCTCATTTTAATTAATAAGAGCCAGCTACAGTGCAAACTGTCCACCTGTTCCCCCTCAAACTGCAGTGAAAGCCCATTAATAACCAAAATACGAGACACATGTAAGCTTTCCAGCAATGAAACGAAAGCCTAGGAAATACCTTGATACCGTTGTCCCAGGGAACACTGGCTTTCATTTCTGTTCATTTCTTTAACATCTGGTACGCGTTGCTGGGGAATGATGCTCCGTTCAGCCTTGGACTCCTTCCACCCTGCGGATTCAGTAACAGAGTCAAGACACCTGTACCTAAAAGCAAAGCCATCCAAGTCTGATCGGATATGTTGCCTGAGAGATATTATTCTTTTCAGATGAGAGGTAACTATTAGGCCCTGGCTATACTGGAAAGACAACACTATATTTCTTGCAAGAACTGGGATATTCATTTCTGGCACAATTCAGAATCAGGACATTTTTGCTCTCTTAAAATTCCCCCACCCTGAGTTTACAGTTGGTGGTATTACTCTTTATTCCCCCACCAAAAAACACAAAGTCAACTTCTATTGCCATGCCAGTATCGTCTGGCTGTACGGCCCCAGAGTTACAATGGTGAAGGAATGTGCTGCAACGCCGCGTCTTGCCAAGCCCGAGGTAGGATTATTCCGGCCTCTCCAGGCCTTTAAAAATCGCCATACTTTGCTTCCTACCTCACCTTCCTGAAGAAGGCAGCTCTGCAGCAGGCAGGAGGCCACAAGGCCCCTTGGATGTGTTGCCAAGAAGGGGATATACGCTGCACCTCAGCTGTTGGGGTGATAGCACTGATGTCCGGAGAAGGCAGGGTGGCCCTGATGGATCAGTGTGTGCATTGGCACAGCTAAAACAATCTGCATATTTTTGCAGTTACCATTGTGGGAGTCACCCCGCGCTGTCTGCTCACCACAGCCCCAACGGTGGCTGTTGCTGTGATGTAAAGACTAAAGAAGAGACACATCAGTGACAGCTCAGGTCACAGCATATCTGTGATGGAGGAGCTTTGGCCACAGTCCTCGGCAGGTGGGATCATGAGCTGATACTGCCAAAGCTGTATATTTTACTGATGCAATATTATCACAGCATAAATAACAGTGCAAAGAGAAAACAGCTCCATTTATAACAGTCCAAAGCGACACTCTAAATCTCAATCTGTCTCCAGTAAAAACCTCTCGATGCCATTGCTAAGATATGCACTCTCTACCGCAGGCTTTGTCTAGCAAGAGCGCAGACTCAAATAAATACCGCTTACGCCAAGCTCACAAAGCATGGCTTTCCAGGCCGGGGGTTGGACCACCTGGGCCAAAAGGCAAAAATCGTCTCAGGTAGATCCGAACGCCTACAGGCATTGAGCAAACTGCTTTGCAAGAGCCGAGCGAAGTAGACGGAGCTATTTATCATAGACAGGGGCCAGAAACAAATGAAGTGACCTGTAAAACCAAACACTTCTGTGGCTCTGATTGAAAGCGCGCAGGATATTCCTGTTCCAGGATCCGACACAATGGCTGTGTCTAGCCGGACATGCCTTTAAGTGATTGAACTCAAGCTCTGTCTGGGCAAGGCGTCAAACTCCACAAACCTCTATCCAAGCCTCACACCTGATGGCACTTTGAGCCAGTCCAGACAATAATCTGGAGTTTATGTTCCACTTCTTCAACCCCCGCCATCCCCACCACCAGCTGCCAGCCAGCCTGCCTTCGCTCAGAGAGAGCAGGGGAGATCAAATGCAAGCGGAGCATTTCAAAAAGCAAAGAAGCCCTGCGAAAAATCAGACTTCTGGCATCAGTGCGGATCTGAGGCTGAGGAGGTGTGAAACCATGTGGCCAGGAAGCACCTCCAAGCACTGGCTGCAGGAAACAGCATCACGGAGCGATGTGGGTTCAAAGGGGCCTCTGGTAGGACCAACTCCCTGCTGAAAATAGGGCTAACTCCTAAATTATATCAGGTGGCTCATGGCCTTATCCAGCCAAGCTTTGAAAATCTCCAGAAATGGGGATTTCACAGCTTCTCTAAGACTTTGTTCCAGCATTTGAGCACATTTGTTGAGTGGCCTCGCCCATTGCTGCCTTTCATATCAGCTCCTGCTGAGTCTTATTCCCACTAAACACTACATTACAAAGCAGCATCAGCACTGGCCACTATTCCTAGGGGGACAGAATTAATTAAAATGTGAAGTGAGGCCTTTATTGATGGACTCAAACTATTCAGAAGTCAAGAATATGTTACTTTTGTCACGACGACTCTTTTGGGGGTTCCTTCTCCAATACCACTGAAGTGTCAGGATTGCCATCGTCTTGGCAGTAATGCATAAAGTCTGCAAACCAGCTGAGCTGTCACCTTATTTGACGCGGACACAGGACTTAAAGATGAAAGAAGGAAAACAGAGTTTCCCTGTTGTCCCACTCACCTCAGACATAAAGGAAAAATTGAAGTCCCGATTCAGAAAAAAAAAAGTAAATCAAATCAGCACCTAAGCAAAAGTTGCTCCTGAGCAACCTGCTCATGTTGACCTTGCTTGGAGCAGGGATTCCCTTCAACCTCAAATATTCTGTGTGATTTTAGTGGAACTTAAAATATTTTTTCATGTTGTTTTGAATATAGCCATATTTAAACATGTATTTACGTGCATTCCTGAAATGCAACATTAGTGCATCACTTGTTGATAAAGCTGTGGACTAAAACTGAGAATTTTTTGACAATCAGATTTTGTGTAACTCCAAGCCTCATATGGAAATAAATTCAGTTGCTTTAGCATTTTTCTGCATGAGCTCCCCAACTCCTGTATTTATCAGTGTGGCTGTATGGATTTCATGGGAGCACTGATGATTTACACTTTTTGAGGCCCTGACCCCACTTTGTTATGCCCATACCCGTATTGTCTCCCTGTTGAAGCCACACGTCGCCTTTACTTAATTTATTGCACTGACCCCTGAAACCGTATAACTCCTCTGGATTCTTTCTAAAGCATTCAGAGATATGACATTCAACAGGAAAACAAAAAAGCCTAAGAAAAAGAAAAACACCCTTCTCACAGGAGGAAGAATAGCCTGTAATCTTATATATGTGGCTTCCAATTTTTGGCAATACCAAGCCCACAATTTGCATATTCTAATATGCATCATTTTGATAGTAATTACGCTGCCTGAGGTACACTTGGAATGAGCCATCCTTGAGGTCCTGACGCAATGAGATTCCAGAGGAAAACATTGCCAGTGGTATCCTTAGCAAAAGAAGGCCCTTAAAAGGTATAAAATGTTAAGTCTACACATTAAGAGCTGGGACGGGATGGAGGCTGAGGGAAAAGTAAGATGAACATGGATATGGGTTAAAAAAGGGAGAGAGGACCGAAGGGTGGGAAGCTGTGGGGTCTGGGCATACATGCACACACTGCACAGGCAGCGGTATGGCACCGGAGAACATCAGCTGCCCCATCTTCTGCTCTAGATGTCCCATCACTCCCACGTTTAAGTAAATCGCAGACAGATAATGCAAACATTTCCAAAACCTAAACCCTTCTGCAGCTCAGCTCATGCCAGAGAATGAGTTGGTTAGAGCAGAGGCGGGAAGGAGATGGCTCACAACCTGAAGGTCTTCTCAGTCTTCTGAAAACTGTTAGAAGGACCACAAGGAAACAGCCTGTCCCTGAAGATAATCAAGTCGTATAACTATGACCAAACACTGGGAATAACGCTGGCAACAGAACAGACAGTCTCTTCCTGGGGACAAAAGCCAGAACACACTGATTTATGGCAAGAGGAGGAGGGAATTTTTTTTTTAACCAAGCCAATCTGAATCATTGTAGATGCAAGAACTTAAAAATAAAGACCAGATCCCATGTCCTTTCTCAGTTTAATTGCAGTCGCTTTAACAGGATTTTGTTTGAACAAGGATGCCTGATGTTATGTCTACTCAGAAAAGAAAAAAAAATGTTTTTATTTCAGTTTGGTCAACACCAAGGAGCTAGCCCAGGTTAAAATAGAGGTGTAAAGGCTACAAGAACACGAGAACATATGGACTGGTTCAGATCAAAGGTCCTTATATGCTCAGGGAGGAACATATAAGCATGGGAAGCAGTGACTAATTCCCATACTATATTCAGCCCTTAGAAACCCACAGCTTTAGAAATGTTTGGAGTCAGAGGTCCCAACCGATGGACAAGTTTAAGAGCCTCTCATGGGCCCATGCTTCATACGACAGCTCAGCCTTCACAATATCCCACAGAAATGAGCTCCTCAGTCGGGTAATGGATGGTGGGACAAATTACTGCTTCTCAGTTGATTTAAACCGGGTGTGTGGGCACTCCAGCTTCTTCAGTTATGAGTAACAGCCAAGAGGTGATTTGGGTTTTAGGTTGGGGTTGAATTCAAATTGCTGAACTGAGTGAGAGCCTATGCTATTTTTTCTTCTTTTTTTCATCCTTGTTTTCATTACCATTAATTAATACGAATTGGTTAACTGGCATTAGAAACATATTTTTCTGCTTCTGCATGTGTATAAACATACCTTAAGTTAAAACAGAATCAGGATGTAGATACAAATCCAACCAAGGGGCCGAGCACACTCTAGGCTTAAGAAAAGCCCGTGCTCTGATCCGTAGTTTGTGCTCAAAGTAAAGAAAAAAAATATTTCAGATTGGTGAGAACAGTTTATTAGTCTACAGAATTTTAGTCTACCTGGGTTTTATTTTAGCTGTTCCTACCTGATTGCAACAAGGGTGAATGACTCATACTTTTTTCCCTAAGGCTCCAATCCAGGTAGCATACATCCCTTCATTTGTCTTTCTTTGTCTTTTTTTTTAAATATTTTTGGCAAATAATTTCCTCCTCTGGCTTCTTACACCGTATTTTGTATATGAAGGCTAAGGACATGCCTGGCTACACAAAGGGGTCACCGTCCAGGTTACAGATTAGGAAATAGTACAGTTTGTCAACATTTGGCCCTGACAAACTTTTAAAATATAAATACAGATGGTTTTATTTAAAAGAGAAAAAGTCCACATTCTACTAAAGGTTGAAGCTTGTTTTCTTTCCAATCTCATTTTTTCCCTGAATGTTTGGTACACTGTGTTCCATTGTTATCAAGTTTAGTCACATTTATGTAATAAAATGTAATTAGGAAATGGAAATAGAAATTGAGAGTCCTTTGGTTTTGTGGCTTATTCAAGAAATTCCTAGCCCAAATTGAGTAGAATCCATACATATCAAGTATTTCTGGGAGTATATTCCCATGTTAGGAGGGAATGCAAGCCCCAGTAGAATAAGGAGGATAACTCATCTAATTGCTACATCCGTGGAGCATACAATTAATTCCCTTGGTTCAGAGTGTGACTCTGAACTGCTGTGGCTGAACCACTCTCTGTGTGAGCTCTGATCCTGTATAAATTGCACAGTACCTCAAATGCAGTTCACGTTTTAGCAGTTCTTGCTCAGGTGGAGACTTCTACCCCAGAAAATATAAATTGAAGCCTTTACAGTCCAACTCTGCAACATATCTCTCTGCATCAAAGTTCACCGACAGACAGTGGGGTCCTGAATTACCAAAGAAAACGGCACAATAAATTTTGCATCAGAGCAAACTCCAGCAAACACCTATAATTCAGGCCAACATAAGTCATGTCGATACCCTAACACACGGCTTTCAAGAAACAGTGTGATCCAGCACTTGAACTTCAAGAAATCAGTCTAACCTGTATCTCAGGCCGGACACTTTCAGTGACCTTTGGATGCTACTACTTTAAAAATACCATATCATGCAAACTTCATGCCCCAGGGCTAATAATCCAATAACCCCACGTCTTGTCATTGCTTCCTGTTTTGCTGAAGCTTTTCATCTCGCTCTCCCCTAACAAAAGCAAAGGGATTCCTTCGCTACGTGAAGCACAGAGTCGGCGATAGCCCTGGGTTGAATAAAGTAAAGACAGTGCTATTGCTCGAAAAACGGACACGTTGAGAAGCACAGAATCAACATTGTGAAGAAAAGGTCTGGGTTAAAACCACTGTTTTTATCAAGAGAGGGGAAAAAAATGCAGCTTTCCTTAGCTAAGAACTATGTTCATAGCGGGACACCAGCGAGCACGGAGCAGAAACAAAATTTTGGAGATTTATTTCCCTGGGAATCTTACTGTGACTCTGCATGACATTTGGACAAGCTGACATGGGTAAGTATGGTGGAAAAAAAAACCCTTTAACATGAACGTGAAACTAATTAAAACACCCTGCTCAGTTTTATGGGTTCAGAGTCAGGTCTTTGGGGTAGACCCATGAATCTGTTCTAGGCAGTATTTGTGCTCAGGACTTGGATAAAGAAACAAAGAGCGAACTTGCAAAGGCTGAGATCGTATCACAGCAGGAAGGTTTGCAAGAGATTTACCAGCCAAGATTAAATTCCAAATATTCTTGGAAAACCGGTGAAATGGGCTGAAATGAAAATCATCAAATTGCACAAAGAAGAGCAAAGGACTGTACTTAGAAAGGAGAAACCAAGTGCGAATGGGGAACTGGTGGCAGGGGCTGTACTTGGGTGTGAAGAACCCAGGAGCAAGACGGGGCTGCGGACTGAACGAGTTAGCGGGATGAAGTTACTTGAGAAGTTACTTGAGACAAAGCCAACCTCGTGCAGGGCTGCAGTACCGTCAGTGCTCCGGGGTTACTCCATCCTGCTCGGTGCTGCTGGCTCTCGAACTCAACCATCGCCTTCGTTTGGGGATGGGAAAGGTGATGAGAAGAAACTTGAAAGAAGACAGGAGAGAACACCTGGGGAAAAAAGACTTTGGAAAACACAGTGTATGAACAAGAATTTAATTTGCCTAAACTAGAAAAGCGGTAACAGGAGATGGGAAATGTGTGTTCACAGCTAGGCACATAAAGATCGTTATCAAGAAAACAGCAACCAGCAGCTCTCCAAGACTGCTGCGAGGAGCACACGAAGCAATTGGCTTTATTTGTAACAAAGAATACTGAGGTTGGGTAGTACAAAACATTGCAGATCCTAAGGATAGCTGGGGACAGGCCCAATAGCGACAGATACCTGTCTAAGATAAACCACATATATCTGATCCTGCCTTAGAGCAGAAAGTACCAAGCAGCATTTTTGCCACCCTCCCCGGACAAAAACACGTTTCTGGAATTTCTCCAGCTGGGAACACTGAACACGTCTTCAGGCTTAAGCACTGTATGTGATTGTTACTTTGTTAGGATATTTTTTTTCCCCCTTTACATCAAACATCCTGAAGGCAGCAGTAAGTATATACATTAACAACATGATAGCTTAGTCATCCCCCCCACCCCACCCCGAAAAGCTTGAAAAACTTCATTTTGGCACAGATGCAAAGACACTCCAGCCTCAAGAATGTGGTCCATTTTGCCATGGACACTGTTTGTTTTCAATGCAATTTTCGTACTGAGCCCATAATGACTATGATATCTGTCCCCTGGGACCAGTAGCTGAAGGAGCAATGAGTTACACGTTGAGTTTTCTGTCATTAACATGCAAGGCTGGTTTGTGTTATGCAGAACGCGTGGTCCAAACGCAATAATTCACGGTCAGATTTTGATTAAAATGCAGTTTTCATCTCCTTAGGATTTTGAGATATTCCTTTTAAAGAAAATGAAAAGTGGATCAGAAGAGGGAGGAGAAAGCACTTACTAACCTGCAACTCAGAGCTGGAATGTCATAAGCGAAAAATTGCACTTGTGTTTCTGGTTAATGCACGAAGAAGCTTCAGGATTTGTGATTCAGCTGTGATTGTGCGATCCAGTCTGGAAACAGTTATTTTTAAAAAAAATAAAAAAAGGTATACAAAGCTAGTAGCCATATTTGCTGCAACAAAAGTTAAAAGGCAGCGTGACAGCCCTGCGGCACCCGGTGGGAACAGCGTGAGCAGCAATGCCGGGTGGAAGAGCCAAGTCACTGTCCCAACCGACGGCAGACACTGCCTGTTCCTTCACGCACCACCCTGCCGCCCATCCTGCTAACGCACCTGAGGAGCACAGTGACATTAGGGTGGCATTTTCCCCCTCACTATCTGAATGGAGACAAAATGTGTCACTGAGGCAAGAGCTGAGACTCCCCTGAAGCCCCACGAGTGACCTGAGCAACCTGCAAAGCTTCCTTCGCACGCGGTGCAAATCTCCCCCCAAAACGCCGATTTTTGTCCCTTGCTGTGCCTGCGCTTCGCAGGGGCACCATTCCAGCAACACCTGCGCTCCTGCAGCGCCAGGCAAACCTCGGGGGACGCACCGAGCTCCCAGCACAGGGAAAGCTCTGCTTTCCAAAATAGGATGCAAATAATCAAGGTTTGACTATACAACGTAGGATCGCATTGGGCAATGTTTCCCGAAGCAATCTATTCCCCGATCCAGATGGGAGGTGCTGTAAAAGCTGACAGGGGCTGCGGTTCGCAAATTATACCGGAGATTTAGGATCTTGTAGAAAATATTCCTGAAGCTTTCAACTCCATGTGCAGCTGCAGCACGGAAGGCAAACAGGATGTTGGTTGCAGCGATAGAGGAATGTAATATAATTGAAAAGATTTGGTTATTATTGTATGAGGAAATGATAAGATCTTGTGCAGAGTATGGTTTGGTCAAGAAATGATACGGGAAATAAATTATATCAAGTTCTCCAGGCTTAAGGCAGGAGAAACATTCAGGACAATGGGCTTATATTCATTTCTAACAGCCTCTGGTAGATGGACCAGCTATAACATTCAAGAGAATGATGTTTTGTGTCTGTTTGCTTTGTCCAGCTGCCAAACGTGAAAAAAAAACATTCAAGCAAACTCTGAAAAAGTTTGCTGTCCTCTGTCAGCACAGCTCTGCAGCCACACACCCAGCCTCACCCGTGCTGCCAGAGCCGGCTCCGGCGCTGCAAAGCACCTCTACTCTGAGAAGACGGCAACGCAGTGCCACCACAAATTGTCCCAAGGATAACCTCAAAAAAGTAAATAAAAGGAAGAAGCTGCCTCTTGGCATAAGGTAACACTCAGGGTCACCTCTGGTGATGTGACCTCAGACAACTCGGGTTCGCATTTGCAGATGTCATGCAAGGGACTATAATCCAAAGATCTCTGAGGCAGCAAACCATTGCCAGCTTGGGCTTCACCCTGAGCTACATTTCACGCTTTGCCACATGCAACACAAATATTTTGCAAACATTACTCCAGCAACTCACCAACGAAAGAGAGAAAAAGAACAAAACAAAACTGTTACTAAATTGAGCAAATGACGTGAGGTTGATTAATGAAAGAGATGACTACTACACTGTTGGCCTTCCATGAGGTCAAAACCAGAATGCGTTTGTTGATATACCTTCAAAAATAGATGTAGCAGCAAGAACAGATGTACTCACATTCGTGAAAACACAGTTTTGGGCAGATGTTAGCTTTGCTGGGTCAGCCACACACGATGATTTGTCAACCACGGCTCTGAAAAATTTTCATAAAGACACATACTTAAGCCCATAGATCTATAATAAAGGCAGGACAGCTATTGGGTTTGGTTACTGAGAGAACGCAGCAATGACGACACCTGGAGATATCAAATCGCACTTTTCAAAAGGGATGACAGGACTTGGTGCTTCTCACACGGCCAACTCCAATAACATAACCTCACTGGTAGCTGCCCTTAACACCGGTTTAAACTGGCTTAGCCTCCTTGTTCCTCCCATAACGCAGACTTTCCTTACCTCAATTAACAGCTGACCTCTTTAGGACAAGTCTTATTGGACATTTTTTTAAAAAGTTTGGTGATTCAGTGAAACCCTTGAAGTTCAAGCAGTTGTCAAAAATTCTGTGTCTACCAAAGCTTGGATGGGTGATGGGTGCCAGGTTTTAGATCCCTTATTTGACCAGGGAACACCTGACAATAATCCATGGAAAACAGTGGAAATTATCATGGTGTTGTCTAGTGCTCAGGGGTGTTGTAATCCGGTCAAGCATAAGAGAAAGCTTCATCCTTCTCCATTTGATCTAAGCACAACTACCTGTTTTTCTTTCTCCTCCATATTTCAGTGCCTGTTTAGATGATTAAAAGGGGGCGGGGGGACCAAACAAAAAACAAGCCCCAGAGGTATATGCAGAGACACAGGATTTTCTGAAAACCTCAATAGGTATTTACTTCTTACTTTTACTTGTTGAGTTTTACATACGAGCTCTGACTCTTCTGGAGTATACCGTGATTGCTTTATACATTTTCACAGTAGCAGACATTTTACACAAACAGCTCGAGTTTTCCAATAGCTTCAAGAAAAGAACAAAGAGAAAAATATATGTGATTTTTGAAAGCATCCCTTGCGCTCTTTTTTGCAAAAGACCAGGCCAGATCTCTGCCAGAGAAAAATTCAGCAAATGGGAGACATTTGAAGGAAACTTGAAAGTGGTAGAACAGAGAAGGAAAATAAATTAAGGAGATTTATTTTAGTCTGTTTTTTCATCTCTTAAGTCGTATAATTGAGCATTATCAGACTATAAACCTAGACACAGGTCATTTTTGCTAAAGCATTTAGCTGTTTATCTTTTTTGCTCTGTACGCTGTGATATTTCTGGCCAGAAAAAAGGCTATATATCAAATTCATACCTTTCTACTCATTTCTTAATAAAAATCAGCTAATTGCATCATCTCCTCTCCCCGCCAAATGGAGACTGTCGTTTTACTTGGCCTACTCCAGCTTGTTTTCTGTAGAAATCATGATATTTCTGGATGTTTCTTTCTCATTTGAGAAAATAAACTTTGCAAAATGGCATAAAACTTCCACAAACACAAGCTGATTTGGACCTGGAAAATGCTGTGTTCAGACTAGGACATTTCTACTGAGGCCAGTGGAATTATTACTCAGTGTTTGCCAGTGATACATTAAAATAAAAAAAAAGCACATGTTTAATTCTGTCTACGTCTCCTCAACTTGTATTACATTCAGCTTCAATGCAGAGGTTCAACGAAGAAGTTGAGTAAAGTAAATGGAAAAATTTGCTGACTTAGACCTTATCTTGCAGCCCCACCAAATCAAATGGTGCGATCACAATCAGACTTTAGAACAGAACATCCAAACTTGGCCAAATGGCTTCTCAGATTATACAATTTGTTTACCTCTTCCACACAAAGAACACACGAAATGTTTTGTGTTATCGCTATTACTTTTACCATTCCAACTAGCAGAAAGCTGTGTTCCTTTTTGCATCTCACGGCTTTTGGTGAAACTTTCATTAGAAGATAAAATAGTCTTAGAGGATGGGGTTTGCCTTGTACTGCAATGTTGCTGCTTGAAGGACCACTAAGTGCTGCTGAAAGACAGGGTCTGGCACACACCTCCAGAAGCACACACATGTTATCTGCGTGTGCAGCTTCTCCTCCTGGCTTTGTAGTCTCTCAAAACACTACCAGAAATACAGCCATTGCAACCTGGTGATGTATTTCCCTATGAGCTACCATCAACCCTGACAGACATGTCTTTAGTTTGTCGTGCTTAATCTTTCATGTTTTTTGTTTTCTTTTCTAATGACTATCTCTAACGCTAACAGCTGCCTCACATGAAACATGACAGACACAGGGATTCAAGAGCCTTTCAAAACCTGGATATAAATGGAGTCAAGTTTGTGGGGAGACATCATAGCTTCATTAGACCAAGTAAGACCAAGTGGACAAGTTACAAACTCTATACTAACGCAGTGCTTGAGATACAGCCACACAGGGATACTCTGCCTTCCTTACACCCCATCTTATGGCAGATTTTCAGAGAAGGAAGGGGTCTATTGCACTGTGTATATACCATAACTCCAAACCCCTTTGTAAACTTCTGATGAGAAGATCAACATGAGCCAACAATGTGCGCTCACAGCCCAGAAAACCAACCGCATCCTGGGCTACATCAAAAGGAGCATGGCCAGCAGGGCGAGGGTGATGATTCCTCCTCTCTACTCTGCCCTGCCCTACACCACCTGCAGGACTGCCTCCAGCTCTGGGGCCCCCAACATAAGAAGGACACAGACCTGTTGAAGCGAGTTCAGAGGAGGGCCACAAAGATGATCCGAGGTCTGGAGCACCTCTCCTATGAAGACAGGCTGAGAGAGTTGGGGTTGTTCAGCCTGGAGAAGAGAAGGCCCTGGGGAGACCTTATAGTGGACTTCCAGTCCCTAAAGGGGGCCTACAGGAAAGCTGGGGAGGGACTCTTGATCAGGGAGCATAGCAATAGGATGAGGGGAAACAGTTTTAAACTGAAAGAGGGGAGATTTAGATTAGGTATTAGGAAAAATTCTTTACTGTGAGGGTGGTGAGACACTAGAACAGGTTGCCCAGAGAAGTTGTGGAA
Source organism: Anarhynchus alexandrinus (assembly GCA_008711295.1). Lineage (NCBI taxonomy): Eukaryota > Metazoa > Chordata > Aves > Charadriiformes > Charadriidae > Anarhynchus > Anarhynchus alexandrinus. Next base: position 5,922,846 of record VUYV01000007.1, on the reverse strand, counting down.
GCTCCATCCCTGGAGGTGTTCAAGGCCAGGCTGGATGGGGCTTTGAGTAAGCTGGTCTAGTGGGAGGTGTCCCTGTCCATGGCGGGGGGGTTGGAACGAGATGATCTTTAAGGTCCCTTCCAACTCTAACCATTCTATGATTCTATGATTAAGGCATTGGTGGCCTTATATGTTATGACACAGTTAATGCAATATAATTATTTATCACCAGACTTCCAAGTGCTACTGCACATTTGTATTTGATGAGTATTTATTCTGGTAGGCCTTTCCATGACCGAAGTCTTCTGCAACCTTTATGTGAAATGACGAGACATGAAGTGGTGGCCATACCTCCCCTGCAAGGCGTCGAGCTTCTTTATTCAATTACACACAACTACTTTGAATAATGTGGTCCTGCTTTTTCCTTTGGGAAAGTCTGGTCTGCCCATATCCAAACAGGAACCCTTTGATGCTCATAGTCTGCAATGGCTCTGAGGTTGCCAAAGCCAACTGTCGAAGTGCAAACAAGAATAGACTCATCTGTCCCACCACAGTGCCGTGTCTGCAGACATTGCCCTCAAAGACACTTTCTTTAGGCTATGCTCTTCCCTCAGTTACACAGGCTGGAAGAGAAGCTGGGTTACTCGCACAAGGGCTGGGCGGAAGAGGAAGGCACCATCTCCCTCTCCTGCTATAGGGCTGATGGCAGCCCTATATGAACCTTGCTGTAATTAAATGGGGTAGTTGCTGGGATAAAGATAACGGGCCATATATCAGTGAATTCTGTCTGATAGCTTCTCGTATCACCTCCCACTGTATTAGCTGCCACTCTGTGCTTGCATCCCGCTGAAGGGGGGGCAGGATGAGCAAATCCTCAACACAGGCTTGGAGGGGGGGGTAGGTTGCCTTTTCCCTTGGTACTCCCATCAGGACCAAGCAGACATGGAAGATTCCCACCAGGCACAGAGCTGCAGTCCACGCTGATGCATCCTCTCCATGTCCATCCCTTTGGTTCCCAGCCCTCTCGGCTGCATCCTACATCCTCACAAGCAAACCAGAGGACATTTGATTAACACTTCAGCAGTAGGATCCAAGAGCACGGGCCCCAGTCCCAGGGCAGGCTTCCTCCTGCAGGAAGATAAGAAGAAAGAATAACAAGAATGCAAACACCACTCTGCACTCCCAGTGATTCTGGAAGTATCCACTTTTGGGATAAAGCCTTTCTGTTCTAACTCAGATGCTGAGAGGTTGAAAATGATCTGCTGCTGGGATTTGAGCCTGGTTTTCTAAGGAACCAACAAATCAAATACTGCAAAAGACAGTGAAGGTTGGCGCTGGGGTCGTGTGGGTGTCTGGCTGCTTCTGTATCCTCGCCTTCACCTCCCTCCGACTCCAATTTCAGCAAACTCCAACAATGCGACCCAGGCTATCTGCCCTGATTGCTCTGCCAAATTACATTCTGCTTGCTGATATGCTTAACTTCGACCCTTATTCATTGGTAGTGTCCAAAAGCGTACTCTGAGTTGGAGAAGGCAAACACCCCTGCAGCTCGGCATGACCAGTTCACCTTCACCACTTCCAGCCAGCGGAATGTCCAAGCACCAGCCCTCACGTTGCAACCACTTTGTGCTGCATGCTACCGAGAGGATTTGGCCCAAAAGTTTAAAGCAAAGCAAAACCCTGTGCAGATGCCCGGAGTCAGGAAAAGCACAAATGGTTTGCGTTGGCCTGCTGAAATGTTGGCCATGTTGTATAATTGTACTTTTGCACACCAGTTTCCAAGAAGGAAAAAAAAAAAAGCAACTACGTGCATTTTATTGCTGAGGTCAGGTTCCTGCATTCCCAGTCTCACTCTCTAATCAAATCATTACTCTTAATATGACTAGTTCCTAAGAGTCTGTTTTGCCATAAAGTGCTTTAACCTCAGCATCTTATTTTCTATGACATTAATTGAAGGGTTTATTCAGACTTAATCTATAAACTGTTTTGTGTAATCAGCCAACAACTCAAGATCAGCAGCAAGTCCTGGGCCCAGAAACCAGCTGTGCCAAGCCCAGCCACTCTCAGGGTGACCTTCAACTGGATTGAAATAACACTTTCTGGAAATGTAGAACAATACAGTAGAATACAGCATATATGAAGGAAACTATCCCACCTACAGCAAGACCAAAAAGCCTTTCAAGAGGATGTAAGGCTAACCTAGGATAAGTTGGGTCTCAGCCACCTCACTTTCGGACTTGATATTTCAAGTTCTGTCATGGTGAAGTCAAGGAGAATCCCACCTCTGTGCCCCACTTAGGAAAAGAGACCAAGTAGTATCAGGCATGCACTCAGAAATTGTCCCAGAGAAAAGGCATGAGCTGGTAAATAAGAGCTTTTTTGTGATCATTTCATGCTGCTGGGAGCAACATAGCAGGGACACTGAAATGCCATGGTCTGATCCTCTGTTTCCAAGAAATGACGACCACAAGAATATCTTACTCCAAACCACTGACATAGGTCTGAAGGTGCCATTCTTCCCTATACGTCTCAAGCTATGCGTTTGTAACACAAGATGCTTTTTGCTGAATTTAATAAGAAAGAAACCAAGTAAAGTCTCTTGTGCAAGTGGCTTTACAAGGTTGCTGTGTCTTTTTACAGATCACATGTTGGTTCCCATACTGAAAGACATTCTACTCAGCATGAAGCATTCAGCATCGCGAACAGTCATGTCTTTACAGTCACAGCTTGAACTTAACATGGCTTTTAAAAAAAAGAAGTGTGCCCAAACTTTCATGTTTTCTGGAAACATTTTGATTTTCAAACTCTTTGGGTATCCTAAAACAAGAAAAATACTTGACTAAGAAGAGCTGCTTGTTGAAAGCGTTACTTGTTTCGTACTTCAAAGAGAAAATTGAAAACACTTATGAAGGATGTAGCTATTTACCAGTTAAGAGTGTTCGTATAAACAAAATAATATAAAACATATCCTCTTTGCTGTTTTGTTGTTTAATATCTCCCAGTGTATCACCATGTAGAGAGCAGAACAGAAGAGAAAATAGAGTGTAGTTCCAAGAAGCCTTGCAATAGATAAAAAGGGTGAAGCACAATAGCATGGCAGCAATATGTTTTAGCTTTGTACGCACAGGAATCATGAGATATGAGACAGGTATCAATTTTCCATCAGGAAAGCTGAAGAGAGTCTCTTATGACATCTACCTGCAATTCCAGTTGGGCAGATCAGGAAAAGTAAGAACCCTGAAGGCCAAGAGAAGAGTTGAGTTCATCCAATGGACAAATGCACGTAGGAAATCCTTGAACTTCTTTGACAACCTCTTCACAGAAATTCAGCTCGAGAAAACAGATTAGTAACAACTAAGTCGAGTTCACTGTTAAATTATTCTTACTAAACATTGTTTCCCATTTTATTTACAGCTGTTATACTCACTGTTATTGCTCTACTCACACCATTTTAGCTACAAAGAGCCCTGAGACTGTGAAAAATATATTAATGTACAAAATCTAAAACGCGTCTCTTGCAGATGGGTTTCCAACAGTGAAAGCATGGGGAGGATATTTGTTCTTTCTACTGGGGTGGAGAAGCTGTGACAGTGCTTAAGAGACTGCATGCTGAAGAAGTGAAGAAGCTGGTTTGTTTTAAAAAAAAGACAGAACCAAATGGCTTTCCATCGTTTCACATCTGTAAAACAGCTGAATTTATCCTGTGCTTCATCCAACCATTTTATCAGATTTCTGTTCTTTGTAAACCAAGCAAACTTCTAGAAATAACATAATAGTAAGTGAAGAGTGATGCATTTGCTGATGCTGGTCTCTCGACACACCATATACCTCAGAGGAGCAAGCAGGCAGTCAGAAGAAATGCCATGTGAAGTTTATTTCTGCTTCCAGGCCCATGTGATTCCCTGGGAGAGGGCAGCTCTGCCTGAATCCATGCAGCTTTTCCAACCGTAACAGGAAACCACCGTCAGCAAGGGCATAATTCATGGCTAGGACTTGCAAGCCCCACCAGGTCACGTTCTGAACCTTGGACAGTGATGAGATTGCTTTTACGTCTAACTGCCCCTGAATGTGGTGTTGGATTTAGCATGCATGACATTATATATCTTACTCTGTTAGCAGCAACAGTGGGTGGTTCTTCAGGCTGTAAACACCTGCAGCCAGACTGTGAGTAGGTCCATCAACGGCAGTGAGATTGTGCCAATGTACACCACCTCAGATACTGCCAATGAGGGTTCACGGTGCCTTGAAAAACTGTGTCCCATTCAAACCCTGAACAAGTCATTTACAGTTTCAGTCTCATGGATAACTTACGGGCAAGAACACAGTCTGAGCCACGTATTCAAGTGCTGCAAATCCAAAGCAGAATACCGGTTTTCTTTCATTAGGGGAAAAAGAATTTCTGAGATTAAACTTTCCTTTAAGAATCTCATTCATTTGGCTAAGAGGTTGAAGTAGGGTCACAAATTGCATTTCCCACACACCTGGGACCAGTTAGTCGGATTCTCCAAGACATCAAAAGAGATCAAAAAATCTATTGCAAAGCAAAGAAACTGGGTCTAATAAGGACATGCCTCTATCAAAATCAGAAGTACCGCAACACAGTATTTGTCAGAGCATAATGCAAGAACTCTCTCTCCTATTGCCCGAATTCATACCACACAGTGTCAAAGTCAGGGTGACACGCCTACATGACAGGTTGGAGGTGTGTTCTGTAACACAAAAGAGCAACACACAGTAACTGCACACCGGCTTCCCAGAGCATGGAAGAAGTGTTTCAAGCAACAAGTGACTTTCTTTAGTATTCAGATTGGGCGTGCTCTCATCTTCCCAGGAGAGAAATAAAATTTTCCAGAGAAAAAGTCAACTCCTTACTTAAAACGCCACAAAATTCAGATGTCAGAAGTTCAACATTCCCATCAAAAAGTTTTGATCAGAAAATGTTCACACCTTAGACCAACTGTGCTAAAGCAGGCACCAAAGCTCCCCAAATGACTTCTGCGGCTCTGTTCCGTGCTATACAAAGAGCTACTGCATGCTCTCCTGTCCATTGACAAAAACCCAGTTGCTTTTTGGGGGCAAATAATTCATAAAGGAGAGCTCAGAGTTACGTTTATCTGCTTTATGATCAAAAGAATGTCCTGAGTTAACATGGTTTTTTGGACACGTACCAGGCAATCTTATCTTCATTCCAAAAGAAAATCTCAGATAGATACTAGTGGACATTGTGTCAAAGAGGACAAGACAGGGGTAAAGGAGAGTGTAAGACTGCTGGAGTGAAATGTGCAATATGGAATTGTTTGTTGTTTGTATCCTTTGATGACTACTGATGGAAAGTTTTAGTTGGAAATCATCCACACAGGGAACTTGAGAGTCCCACACAGTGTTTTGGGTGTATTGCTAGCAGTTGGCTTTCTGAGCAGGCAGTACATATTTCTCTCTTTCCCAAATCCATGAGTCAGGCTGTGTACAGGGATCCAACGTGCGTAAAAGCACAATGAAGGAGAAACTACTAAGCTTCAAAATGTGGCTGCCTTTTCTGTGTCTCAGGACGTGGCCCTAATTTCTTTGGCTCAAAAAGCTCATGGTTAAGATTGGTTCCTCTGGGCGAACAAGGATGCGGAGCAGCTCTTGCTTTTATTGTGATGAGGCACAAACACTGGAAATCCTGAATCAACCAAATAGGGCCACAAACAATGTAATAACATCTTTGACGTTATTGGAAAGACGTTTCACATCTGCCTTCCCTACTTCTGGAAGGGAATAGTTGGCCTCATTAATGAGGAGACAAGCAACCTTTCTTCTTCCCAGCCCTCCTGTACAGAACCCATATCTCACTGACCCAGAGCAATACAGGCTCCCGCTGACAGGCAGTACTTGGAGGCTGATTTCACCTCCTGGCCCATTTCCCATGGCACATCATAAAGAACTCCGCGTCTGCTCTCGATACAGTCAAGAACTGCAATAGTTATGTCACGCTCTCTTGAGACTTTCTTGCTTTTTTCATGCGTATTTCATCAAACTACAGTCTCTCTTCCTAAAAGTTCATTTTATTCCCTCCTGTCTTGTTATTGGCTACTCAATACAAAGAAAACTATATCCATGTCCCCAGAGCACTAACTCTAAGCCCTGCTAAAATGACGAGTTTGTGGACAACTGTCCCAGCTGGTGTGAGGCAGAAGAGTGACTGACCATCTAAGAGGACGTAACCAACCCTCAGACCCATCACAGTCATATCCTGTTCCCTGAAGTCAAGACATACTTGGAAACGTTATTGCTTGTGCTGTGCATCACAGGTCATCTCTCACAACGCCTTGATTCTGGGTTTAGAATAGTAAACACCTATCCCACCCCATAACTCCTGCCCCTGCCATAAAACAAGTTAAGACACCAAAAGCTCATGTTGCATCGTGAGATGGGGTTGCAGCATAAGACATGACACCACCTCATCATCCATTGACTCACTTGCACAGTGGTTGGTGTCCAAACCACGGTGCTGCCAGCAGAGTAATGCGGCTTAATGAGGGGTGATTATGTTCAGGAAGAGGTACTACCATGCCCAGAGGGGACCATCTGTGCAAGACACTCCATTCAAATACCAAATGTCACAACGCCCTGACATTGCTCCACATCAGCCCACCACCACTCTACAGTTATTTTAACAATGGGCCTAAAGCAGACCTCAGTCAAATAAACGAGGAAATGAGCATCAAGATAGTTGCAGTTTAGTAAGCGGCTGTTGCCAAACAGTGCATCACGTATACGTGAATCAGAGCAGTGCAGTTTGCAGACTAGGACTCACACAGCTGCAGTTCAAGTCTGTGGGCTTCCTATGGCACATGATTGCCTCTTTTTTTGCCATGCAATATCCTCCAACAAATTGTAAGGACCGCTCGTGACCCTTTAATTAGAAAATTCATTGGTGATCCTGTGTTACTGTCCCCATCCCACAGCCCTGTGGATACCCACAGGAGATGTTGCCCGTACCTTTATCTTAATGCCAACTGTAACAGGAGAGCCATCAGCAACCAGCAGCATGGTTTGATGCCATCTTCTGTCCTGCTTCTTCCATGGTGGAAATCATTTGTCCTGTAAAGACACTCTCACCAAGATGCCAATGCTCCAGAAAATCTGCGTTTTCCTGACTGGCTGGTTTACAGCCTCTAATCTGTGCAGAATTGGGGTTCATGTGCAAACCCTGAGCAGGCAAACTTGGAGCAGAAGTGTAGTGACTAGCCCAGGCCCCAGCGTAGTGGTTCCATAAATGAGATTCTGACAGTACATTGTGAGCGTTTCTTTTAGAAAGGGGATCTGTGTCTCTGCACCCTTTGCAATCCTGGGTTTCTGTCCCAGTCAAAACAGATGTTGAAATCTACACTAATTTTCAATACACTCATTAAACAGGAATCAGTGGTTCATTTTCGCTTCCTGTTTTAATAGTTTACTTGCCACCCCGCAAAAACTTCCGCCCCTCATTAACGTGACGCCGTACTCTGAACACAGCCCATGCCTACAAATTGCTGCCTCCGCTGCCCTCCGAGCTCAGCACAGCCTGTCCGCCCCTCTCTGCCACCAGGGAACAGGCAGGGAATGCACGGGGGGGGGTGTGTAAGTCCCAGGGGTCTCCAGTCCGCTTTTAATTAAAGGTGGAGATCACAGAAGACTAGACTGGTCGGCAGGCGGTAATAAGAAAGGACAGGAGAGCTCAGCACGAACTATAGCTTTGCTGAGAAACTCACATCTGGCAAAATTACTGTACCCGGAGGGCTGGTGGGGAAAAGGTGTTGGTGGGAATAGGATTTCCCTCTGTTTTGCACCACTCTAGCTGTGGGAATGACTCCTTTACCCACCTACAAAAACTGAGATGCTCCCACAGATGGGACGCAGCTAACCAGGACACAAAGCCTCGCTGTACCCCAGCAAGGGAGCAGACTGGCGTGCCTCAGCACAGGGGTGTTTAAACTGGGTCTACAAATGGGGTCGTTCCAAGGGACCATCCTCTTGTCAGGGATCAAGCACAAAACTAATGATACCTGTCATTGGTGTAACAGCAGAAGTCAGGGGTTCTTGTCCAGGCTTGTAATTCCCAGCAGGTTTCCAGGTTGCGTACATCTCGGTGCTATTCGAGCAGCTGAGTTAGCTGTTCCACCTCATTTTCTCTGAGGAAGGCCTGATGGGAAGCCATCGATAGGAAGAGGTAGAAACAACGGCCTTGTTGTCTGCCCACCCGCCAAGCTGGAAAACCACCCACTAATTTCCAGAAAGCCTGAAAGTTAGCTCAGGAAAAGCTGGGCTGCTTGTGGCTGTCCTTTCCTCATCAGAAATTTCCTTCACGTTGCGTTTAGCTGAAGTGAAGAGTATCGCAGTCTCATATCTCACAGAGGATGGTTTTCCTGGAAGAAGGCAGAGCTGATAGTGGTACTTTTCCACACGCTTTCGGGGAAGGGTGAAACATGTCCTCAACATTTTGGGGTAATTTCAGCATCACGTGAGACCTTTCAGTAGAAACTGTCCAGAGCAGGTTTGGAAGACTCGGACTTATCTCCTACACCCCTGAGGCCCTCAGGCTAAGAGGAAAGAGAAAACCAGCTCAGTGTGCATTTGCTGGCATCTCCATGCCAATACAGCTCTCAGCTCAGGAACAGGTATTTTCCCTGCAGCCACAGTGCGCCTTTTCTCTTTGCATCGGAGCAGATCCAGGTTCAAAAAAACAAAATCTGAAGACAAACATCCACTTCCCATTCCCAGAAAAGGACCTCCACCTGCACTGCCACACAGGACCAAAAAGCTACCACTGAGAGGTGCAGACCTTCAAGCTGATGTGTCTGCTTATTAATGAATCGGCTGCTCAGAGTGAAAAGCTCTCAAGGAGTCCTTGCAAAACCAGGGTTTGGCTTAAAGGAGCTGAGGAACAAGAAGGAAGACATAATTTGGGACCACCTAAGTGGCAGCAGGCTCCCCACCGCCGCGCTGGACCAGTCTCGGCGGGATGGGCTGCAGAGCCAGGGCACAGCGTCATGAAATTAGGCACTGATGATGAAACTGAGTCTTTCATAACTGGCAGAATAGAACGCTTTTCTTTTGGGGAGGAAGAGGAAAATGTGTTTGTGGTGGTTCAAAGCATCGGGATCACCTCACATCCTGATTTCCACTCACCCCTCTGGTTTTTGGGGACTGGCTTTCATTCAACATCCAAGGCAAAACTGCCCTCAGATTTGACAAAAATAAGGCCTTAGACACCAGTTTGAGTCTTTATCATAGCCTCTTGCTCTTCACTCCTTTTGCTCCATTCCTCTGAGAAAAGTCTTTCTCCTTTCCAGTTCTGCATGGAATCTCTTTTGGGGTTTTTTTTTTTCTTTTTTTACTTGACACTCCTCTTCAATTTCAACTAAAAAATTGTTCCCCCCTTCACCCAGACACCACCTCAGTCTCCACCATGAGCCAGCAAATACCAGTTATACATCACAGGAAACTAAAAAAAAAAAACCCACCTAATTAAAAATTTCCATTAATGCTTTTCAGTGCCAACAAACCTTTAAGAAGTCATGCTTTCAAACACATAAAGAAATTACTGAAATAACTGCAATTTCACTTTCTAAAACTCCAAAATTTTTTAAATTTTCATTTTTTCATTTTGACCAAGAAAACCACTTTTCACTTAAAACTGCCTCACTAAAAAAACAAGGGATGGTTCTCGCTCCATTTTGCTCCTTAATGCGACAAAAGAGCTTTGGGGTACGGGTGGCTGCATAAACTTTGCATAAATGTGGTTGGTTTGGGGTTGTGGTGGGTTTTTTTTTTTTTTCCCAGAGGTCAGTTTGGCAAGGAAAAAAAAAAAACAAACCCAACCCTCATTTATCTGCAATTTGCAAGTATGGAGTCGAACCCTCCAGTTCCCCAGGAGTGCCCCACTACTGACCCCCGGACGAGGAGCGCTGCTCAACGTTCTCCCTGCTTGGGTCCCTTCCAGGCAAGCTGCTCCCCTCCTGGGGCTCAGACACCAACCGGCTTCGCTGACCGAAGCCCTCGGAGCAGCTCCAAGCCTGCAGCTCAGCCGTGAAAGGTTGGCACACACAAGACAAAAAAAAAAGAAAAAAGAAAAAAGAAAGAGAGAGAGAGAAGAACACATACCCCGTTCTGTAATATTGCACATAAAAAAGACCTGCCTTACAGACCCTGCTAATATTTCTGTTCCCAATGTATGAATTATTAATATTTAGTATCTGTGACTCACTAATATTTACTTTAGGAAGTATTTTTATAAAGTTCGACTGGTTTTCTCGACGTAGGAGCTAATGGAGGCTCCTGTTGTTACCAGCCAGGGAGCCCTCCCTGAACAAACTTTTCTGGTCACTGTTTAAACTGGGCTGCTGGGCTCTTTTATGGCCCTGAACCTCTAACGCTGAGCACTGAGGCTGGCAGGGATCGCTGCCGATGGCTCCGCTGAGATGCAGCTAATTTTAAATCTGGATCTCAAGGCAAAGGAAAAACCTCTCTTTTACTGGCAAAACTGTCACAGTCGAACTCTGTGTTCAGATTACGGGAAGAGGCTGCGAGAGAGCACACACAATCCCTTTTTTGGGTACTTGGCATTAATTTTATCTGAAGTCATGGATTATATAAGAGAAGAGCAGAGACCTCACACAAGTTTCTCCTGCGTCAGCATGGGACACCCGGGGGGGACCGGGGACCCCTTCCGCACCAAGCCCTCGCCGTCATGCCATGCTGTGCACGTGGCCAAGGGGCCAGGGCTCGACCACTTTTCCGGTAACTCTCCTCAAAAGAGGAGCACAAGCATTTTTCTGGAACTGCATCCTGAGCTGTCCACAATATCAACTAGAGTTGGCTTTTAAAGTCCTTTTCTTGGTCTAGACTAGAGAGTTTTGAGCTCATCAAAACTCAAGTGTTTTCATAATTTTATTGCTCTTGTTAAAATGGTTGGTGTCCAAGCAAATTCCCATTTAGTGCTTTGGATTTACAAAAATCATTGTTTTCTGATAAAGATGCTGTTGCCCAGAAAAGCCTTGACCAGCAGTAGACTACTTAGCTCCCTGCATCTGCTTTGCTGTAACGGTTTAAGACAGTTTGACTTCACTCGTGTATTTGGAAAGGCGAAGGCAGCCTGCTGAGCTGGCCAGCCGCCCCCAGACGCCTGAGATTGTTTCATGACTCTGCAGATGAGAAAATTTCCATGGTCTCCATCTCCCCACTAAAAGCCTGTCCTCAGATGGTGCTACATGCCTGGCACTGGTACGAGATGCCTCCTACGCATTTCAGCGGTCCGTGCTGCTCTCCAACAGCCAACACTCAGTTTGTATTACCCTGCTCAGTGACATCCCCACAGCGATGCCCTAAATCACCCCTTGTCAGCATTTCAAATCAGCGTTTTTTTTTGGTTTGTCCCCAATACTTTACCTCAGACGTGACAGGCGGTCCACGGGTCCATCTGCAAAGCCACCTCAGGGTCCCACAGAACTCACTTGTCTGCCAAAAGACTGACAGGAAAAAAAAATATGAACGACAAACAGGAGAGCAATGACTAGTTTTTGTTATCTCCATCCATACTAGGATGAGGCTGCACACCTTTACCTCGGACACTTCTACTAGAAGGTCTCTCTCTGTATAACCCATGGGACAAAGCCAGTCCATGATTGTGCACCATCCTGGTCCAAACAGATGATAACCCTTCCCATATGACTTCATTTTTCCTTTAGCCTTGAAAATTATAGAAATCACAGTTGGGAGGGCCATCAAGACATTTTCTAGACCGTCCTCTGCTCAAAGCAGGGTTAGCAGTGTCTATCTCATTCTTAGGAACTGCCATCCAGCATTTTCTTAAAAACCTTGAATGATGGCCTAAAAAGATGATGCAGACTACCTGTTCCAGTCAGAGCCTTTCCTAATGGCCGGTCTCAATGTTTCCTACTACAGTTTAAGCCCATTACTTCTCAGTTGGGCCCCTTTGGGCACGAAGAACAAAGGCCCTCTCTTCCCTTACAGTACCTTTATGCACTTCAAGAGTTCTCTCCCCTCCTTTGTTATCCTCTGCAATCCTTCCTCCTTTCTCGGGGGTTGTTTTAGCTCTCAGGTCACTGTCTCTGCTTCCTCCTGGACTTGCCACAGTTGACTGCATGCTTTTTGGGCAGTATTGTACAAACCCAGACGTTATACTACACTGGAGACCTTAACAGCATGAAGCATAGTTGGAAGGTTTCTCTCATGTCTTGCAGACTGTGTCCCTCTTTGCACATCTGAGATGACATTTATTTCCTTGGCAATAGTGTGATGCTTTTGACTTTTTTATCTCCGTTGGGCTGAGTTGCTGCCTTACTGGTTGGTCTCCATCTTTTAATGTCCCTTCTGAGTGGTGGCTTATTTTCGCAGCCTATTTCTCCAACTTTTAGAGTGATTTTTGTTTTCCGGCCTTACCTTTCAGCACACTCTCAGCCCTTCTCAGCTCTGTGCCATCCATCCCTGTGCAGATTTAGTAAGCACATTCTCTGCTCCACCACACAGATTGTTAATAAATTTATTAGGTTTAAAAAGATGAAACAAAACAGATATTAGGTTGTCAGCCATTGAGAATTACTCTCCAGACAGACACAGTTGCTGATCCACTTCTGGACCCCCCCTTGCCTTCATCTAAACTGTATTTTGATTACAAGCACGTCAAGTGAGGTGGTATCAGAACTCCTCCTACAGTCAATCTGCATCAGGTTTTACTCCTTTTTTTTCCCCCCGACTCACAATGCCTGTTAAGCTGGTTGAGAAGGAAATTAGGCTGCATTTAAGATTTGTTTCTGACAAATTTTTCCTCTGGCCCCTTGGCATAGCTCGTAGATGGTATTTTGTTAGCTTGCACAAGTGCAAAAGACTGGTGTGCAGAAATGACCCTTGAAGCAGCTACTGAAATAAAAACCTGAGGATGAGTGCCAAGCACTTCTCAGGACACTGTACGTGTTGGCAGGTCCTTTCTTGGGGTCATGGTCACCCACAGCCCCCAACCCAGAGGAGCCCCAAGCCCGTGAGAAGCAGCACTTTACTTGTAAGGCTTCCTAAAGCACCGAATTTATTTTACAAGCCCATGCTCCCTTCACCTCCAGCTCTCAGCTATAATATTCCACCTGAGCCTCCTGACTTTTAGCCCACTATAAATAGCCTTGTATTCAATTTGACACTTAAAAGCACTACGATGTGCTCGGCTATGCGGCGGATGATGAGGGAAACTGCATATAGCCCTTGCTTCTCACGTGGTACGAAGGGTGAGGAGCAAACGCTGCAGAGAAGAGTGCTGCATAAGGGAGACCTTGTCTGTTGATTTAACTCCATAACCCTATTTTAACCACTGTCAACAAGATATAAGGGCGGTTTCTATTTACACTGAGGCTTCTTTACACTGCTCTGTCCACACCCTAAAGTGGCATAAATGTCTTCTAAGTGCCTTAAAGTAGGTCCTTAGTGTAAATGAGAACCAACCCCGTTGTTTGCAAAATGGCTTTGAAAACATCACCCGGGTGCATCCTATAAATGAATGTGGGTTTTTGGAAGAACACCCATCCCAAGGTATGCCCGTGCTATACATAGCCTCTGATGAGCTCAGCACGGGGTGAGGAGCAGGCAGCAGAAGGCAGAGCAACAGGCAACAAGACATTTCTCCTGAACCAGCGAGCAGGGAGAGCCCTGCATCTTTTTTATCCCAGAGGATTACAAGCAACGTGGGAAAACAGGGTTATCAAATCCGCTTCTTTTGTAGACTGCTTCCCTCACTCGGGTCCACACGGGTTTCTCTGTCCTTTCCCCTCTACTTTCATTCAGTCTTCCAGTTTTTATGTCCTCTCCACTAAAGTATGAACCTGAATCCCACTCCCAGCTGGGAAAATAAAATTAAATTTTGCTCTTACCTCTTCGTGTTCGGCTCTAAGTCTTCACTTACCCGATTTGCACAGCTGCTGCACAGAAAGAAGACACCGCTTTGTCTGTAGCATTGCTCACACACAGCGCTCGTGGTAACGCCATTATAAAGCACACAGCTGGAGCAGGAGGAGACAACAGTTAGCAAAACCAGAGACAACATCAAAGGGATGGAAGCTGACATAAAGAATGGGAACATCAGCCTTAAATTCTGGGTGTTACGCTGTTTTCCTCCCTAGGCCAACCAGGACCTAAATTTTGCAGTAGGGTTTTGGAGCGTTTTGTAGCACTAGTAAATAGGAAATCAAATAGATGTTGCAATCGATAGGATGGTCTAAGCAGACTCAGCATGACCGTAAGCACTAGTCTGAATATCCTTCTCCGCTTACTTTTAAGCTCATGAAAATCTTTCATAATAATTTTCAGCAAGGGAGGTGGTTTTGCAGCAGTGAGTGGGGGAGAGCAAACACAAATTGGGCATGAGTAGGTTAAAACGGGCAGTTTGTAACTGCAGAGGATGCAATTGCCATGAAACTTTCCCTCTGCAGAAATCAGCAGCAGCTCAGTAACCGTTTTACCTTGTCAGTCCTCGATTTGGGTTTTACAGGTAAATACCATTCAACCATAACTGTATCAGGCCAGCCTTGGAGTAATGCAAACATCTCTATATTTTATGTTGATCTTGTTGTATATGTAATGGAAAATATAAAATTTCATGGCCTTCGTGTCAATCAGGACTCCCTCCCATGGCTCAGTCCGCATTTTTGGTCAAAAGCCATATGGTGCTCATTGCCCGGAGGCTGAGTTGCAAACCTCCTTGTCATGTTGCTCCTGTAGCCAAGATGGTGTTGAATTACCATGAAACAACTTGGTTTGATTTGTGGTGCTGTCGGCAAGTACGAGCTTGGAGAAAATTTCAAGGGGAATTATAAAAAACAAACAAAAAAACAAAAAAAACCCCTTTGTATACTTTTCCCTTCAAAAAAATAAGGGTACATTTAACAGCAGCCTGGTCAGGTGGGGAGGAGTTCGTCTCAGTTGTATTTTGCAGCACTATCTCATTAAACGCTGTTTCCAACTCATTAATCTACTTCAGCCCTTATATTGCAGGCACTTAAAGACAGACACTGATTTTCCCTTACTCTCAGGATGTTTCAGGAAAGGATACATCTTATTCTTGATGGGGTAAAGGGTGACTTTTAATGCCTGGGCACTGGGTAGTTTTATTTATTTGTTTGTGGAACAGACTCTGCACATCCCGATCTTGCTCGGGCTCTCCAGGGGATACTCCAGTCCCCAGGAGTAATCCCAAATAGCTCTTCTAAATTCGACCCCGGCTCTGGCTGAGCATTTAAGACAAGGGAAGCAGTCATTCTGGGAAGGTTTTATTTCACAAATAATTCGGAAACCAAAAGAAAATGGAGGGGGGAAAAAAAAAGATATTTTACAATTCTGTATTTAGAAAAAAATATATAGTTTATAAACAAACACACGGCCCCTTGAAAAACATGCAAAGGCACACAAAAATTTACAAGAAACTTTTATACATAGGAAGTAAAATACATCATTTTTCATAGAAAAAAAAAGCAACTCTATGAACTGGCCCTAAATATTTAGACTGCACAACCGACCAACTGGAGACTCCGCAATCAGCTGTTGGCTGAACGTCTTAAAACGAAGGAGTTTGTGGAGCCCACGGACCCGACAGCACCCGGGCAGCTGCGGAAGCGCCACGTTGGTTGTGTCTTCTGGAGATTGGGCTGCGCTGAGCCAGATGCTCCGCGATGGCAGTGTCTGCACTGGCAGTCTTGGTTTCAAAAACAAATTCATTGGAAAAGAACCACCAGGCAGCATCAGCTTTGCCAGGGGTTTAACCAGACGCTTCAGCAAGGCTACACCCGGGTACTTTGGGTCGGCACGTGCTTACTAATCTGCTGAGCTGAGGTCTAAGGAGGAACGTATCTGGTGATATAAACATATGCTGCATCTTTAAGCTGCATTGAAACATGTTATGCTGAGAAATGTTTTGGCATCAGAAATAAAATCAGTAAATATTTGGCTAAAAACTGGTACTGTCCCACCTGTATATGAATAGCTAGCGCACGCGATTGCAAGTAATTGATATATCATGACTGCCTTGGAGGACCTGATCGCACCTAATTCTGGTGGAGGTATGTTTAAATTAATAGCACCCAGGACCTCGAATAATATTTGTGTAGTAAAGTCACAATTTCCCTTTTGTACAACAAATATAAAAATAAACAGATACAGACTTAAATTAACATCGGTTTCTAAAAATCCAAACCAGTTGGCTGAAGATAAAAATACGCAATTGTAACTTGAATTAAGCGTTTTAGGATATTTCTGTTGGAATAATAATTCTTCCCTCGCCCCCTTTTCATCAGGTAGATACATCCCCAGCTGTTAGGATTTTTATGTGCTCACAATAATCCCCTGGACTTCTCTCCAAGAGCCCTCACCTTTCTTTCCATCATTTTACAGTATACGTAATTGTCATGGACAGCATATTCGAGGTGGGATCCTACATTCGCATTGAGGCGTTCCGTGCTCTTGCAGTCCCCGTACCCGATCGCATCTCTTACACTTTCCAATTCAATAAATAGCACTGCGGCTACCATTTGGCCCATGATGGTCACAGATTCATGCTGCAGTACGTAATGGGCTTGAACCAGACCACCTATAGCATAATTATTCACAGTGGGCAGGAACAGGGAAGCCTTATCTCACTGCCAAGATCTCAAACGCTTCCACCCAGCAGCTTTTCTAAGATTTGTTCCAGCTGTTTTGACATCAATCTACCTAGTAAGAAAAAAATAGTTCAGTTTTCCTATCTAAAGCAAATACTGTACACCTTGGAAGATGATATTATATAAACAATGACGACACATAGAGTCGTTTCTCTCTATCCACCCCAAAGGTAGGTTTGCTGTGCAGCACTTTTGGAGACGATGCAAAGCAGCTCCGATTTCATATTTTACAAAAGGTCTCTTTCCAAATTCAGATTTCACAGAGAAAGAAACCCCAACGGTGAGACAAACAGAGTGATAAATGCAATTTCCTTGCTGATTTCACGGTGTTTACAGAATTAAAGAAGTGCTTAATCATATAAACATTTTTGGTCTATGTTTTGAAACAGCTTGAAGAGATGGCTTTTATATCTCTCTAGATTAAACCAAACACAGCCTGAACATAAGAGCAGCTATGAGACATCTGCCAAATAGAGGGAAATATTTTCCCATTTGTTATACAATATTACAATCAAGTTGTTGAGCAGAAGGACTACGCGTTCACAAGAACCGAAGAACTAAAGTTTACGTTGCCTTCTCTTGAGTAATGAAGCTACTGCATGTGTGTGCATCAAAAGACAACCATATTTGTGTTTAGACCAATTCTAAAAACTCATTTCCAACATAAGCAGAGAATACTCTCCTGCCTTAAAGACCTGGTGACGCTAGGTTCTTCTTTTGGCTTTGAAATGCATTTGGATGCACGTTGAGACATAAATAACAAAACATTAAACAACATCATTACAACACCTATGGGTTTTGCAAAACATACTATCTTGGATATCAAATGCTCACGGGTACAGCATTTACACTGAAAGTTGGGATCCGTTGGTGTCACAAATGGAACAGGAAAAATTCATCTACCCCAATTTATGCCATATCTTTAAAGTCTCAGAACTGCACACACCCCAGAGAGCTTCACAAAGGTGAAGTGAACATGCTTCCTATGGATGCAACCATTCCAAGCAGAAATAAGATTAACTTTGTCACTACTTAACTACTACAGATAAAACAACCAGCACTGCTGTATAAAACAATACACTGCATTTAACTGAAATTTTATTTGAAATGGCGTGTAGTATAGCATGAGATGTGCCAGCACAGGAGCCCCCATTCACTGACTTCTCATAGGTTGCCAGACTTGCAAAATCCCTGCAAATGTTTGACCAGCAAACACTAAACCTGCTGTTTTGGATTATCTGGTGGCCTCATTTTCTGCAGCGAGGATCTCTGCCACCATTTCACACCCTACTCCAGTTCCCCAAAAACCTCGATGTCCAGCCAACAAGAACGTCCTCTCCCCAAACGTGACACCATCGCACAACGTAGCCCAGCGCAACGCCCCAGCAGCCTTACACAGCAGTGCTGATGCATGCTGCTTCGTTGGAAAATGACCGAATTTTCTCTTCTTTTGCACAGAAAACATCAAACATACACAAAAACACTCTATCAAAGCCCAGCCTCTCCCCAAAAGATGCAACTTTTAGAACAGTTTCTCCTTTTGAATGGTCCAGCGCCTGGACAGTCGCTCACTTCTGAGTCTGCTCAGCAGTGCACATCCTCACGCCCATCGCAGTAGATGCTTCACACCCTAAAAATGCCACCCAGGGCCAGGCCGAGATCCCTATGTCTGCTGTACGTTGAGCCACCTCCGTTCTGTGTAGCACACCTCTCTCGTAAATTGAAAGTTAGAACAGTTTATCATTGCTGAATGCCCCTAGAGAAACAAAAACATGAAACAAAAAGATACAACGCTGAACGGGTGCGATGAGATGCGAACAGCTGAGTCAGAACCTGGTGTCTTTTTTTTTTTCTTTTCTTTTTTTTTTAATTCCCTGAAAGAGATTGGCAAGGAGGGTACGGTCAGAGCTGATGCCATCAGAGGAGCCTTCCTGTCTCTGGAGATCAACAGAGCGCTCTCCCAAAGAAACCTGCACCTTCCCTGGGAATTTACTGCTTCACAGCAAAAATTCGGAACGCGTTTCCATCTGAAGGATTCTTCAAGCTGGAGAAAAAGAAAAAAAAAAGAAAAATAACCATGTAATGAACCAAATGCAAGCACTGCAGGACTTACAGTGTGACAAACCTACAGCTTACTCTGAATTTCTTTGGGGTGCACTGCTTCAGCACACTGGCTCGGTGCTGATGTGGCCCAAGCAGGACAAAGATGAAGGATGAAAAAGAAGCACAAATCCATGTGTTCACCTTTGGTTTACGTTTTCCGTCCCAATCTACAGTGCTAATGCCAACAAAATGAGCTGAGAAGCCAAAGCCTCTCTTACAGTGCTAGCTTTTATCCAAGGAACGCCGTGCTCCCTTCTGCAGGGATTCGGGCGTAAAGAGGAACGTGCTTTGCTAACAACAGTTGTCAAAGAGGCTGACAGGTTCCCAGGGCCTGCGTGGCCCATCTCCTGGTGCTGGCAACGGGAGCAGCCAGATCAGCACACATTAAGTGACAATAAATACCCATATTCATTTTCAATCTGCAGCGGTGTCCCCAACAGCTCCGACTCCCAGCTGCTGGGGGTGGCTGTGTGCACGGGGGGCAAGGGGCTGTTTCTGTTCCCAGCCCTTATTTCTTCAGCCCCACTGGGCTGCGCAACACCAGGAAAAAGGCAAAATTTCATATTCTCGCAAAATAAACCTTCCAACAAGGGTAAAGACTCGGTAAATCTTAAAGGCAACCTTTTCCCGTACCTGTTTGGGTATGTTTCTTTACCAAAGGTTATTTCCAGTGTCCCAAAGGGTAAGGTTTTCACCTTAATCTTTGAAAAGCTATTTTCTCACAGCACGAAGGTGCTCCTTCTTGCTGAGTGTAAATAACACTTCCCAAACCTTCGTGCTCATCCCTGCTGCGAGAACGTCTTTGGATTCCCTCACCTCCTAGATCAGCACCTGGTGCTCATATTGCATGTCACCGCTAGTGACAGAGTTTATTCTTAGCTAGGGCAGAGATTGCCATCCAAGTAAAAAGTTGCCTGGTAGTATAAAAGATAAGCAAAAGCAAGGCAGAGAGAGAAGAAAACTTATACAAACAGGTTGGTCACCTAAATCCAATTTACCGAATTGCAAATCACACAACTACAAAATACTGACCATGATAGATCTATACTAAAGAAGGTCATGTTTAATGCTTATAGCTTTCTTAGTCTATTTTTATTTTCTGAGGTGCTCTACAGCATTCTGGGATATCCGTTATTAGAATAAAAATAGCAAACCTGTTTGGAGTTCTTATGATAATTATAAAAGAGGAACTACATAGAACAGACAGAGCCATGTTAGGAATGGCCAAACTCCCCCCCCAATAGTGGGAAATTCTATGTTTGCAAAGATAGCTCTGAGAAATCAGTACCATCACACTAGTATCTTAAAAAAAAATACATCACAGAGTGAAAGGGAAGTTTCAAATTAGAAAGGACTGAATGAGCTGCGACTCTATCATTGCGATCATCTGGAGGTGCAGGACTTTGGAAGCACTGATTTACAAAACCAGCAAGATTGGCCCAAAAGAAACTACAAAAAAGGTACAAGGGTGGCAAATCCATCTTCTAAAACTGTTTGATCATCTCTCATGAGGTTAATTTATTCATGCTTCTTTCAAAGAGAATAGAGGAAATGAGTTAACAAATGCCAATGCATCTCACACCCCAGAAGTGAATGGGAATCCCAGCCCTGAGCCTCAAAGCATGACCCAGCCTGAAAGCTGCAGAAATACCCATGCTCATCTTTTAATGTGTTGGACACACAGAATGAAATGTATTAATATGGACTCGTACTGTAATAAAATAAAAAAAGGCTTAACATTATTCCATACCTTTCACACCAATCTGAAAGCAGCTACTCACTTGTGGAAAGTAAGAGCAGGACAACACGCTCTATTTGCTTGGGTCTCAAAATTCACAGTGACACTGTTAAGTCACATATTTCGAATCCACCAGCGTTTCTGGCTGATACCCGTTGACTTTGACATACCACTGAACACACAGTCGAGAATAAGAGGAAAGTACAAAGAAAAAAACCCACCTCTCAGACTGGACTCCGTTCTTTAAGGAGCCAACATAACTTTTCTTCTTTTCTACAGGCATCACGTCCACAAAACCACCTCTTTCGTCTGAAATGACTCCTGCGTGCACTGCAGTTTTGCAGATACTGGAGCTCTGAAAAATATTTAATTATTTTTAATTACCAACTGTGTATATTTTGTATCTGGAGATTTACCATCTCCATAAGCATCAAGAAAAAACAGGAAAAAAAAATTAAAAGGAAGAGTGAAAAAGCTATGAAACAATTCTGTCCCTTTTAGGGACAGACTAGGGATAAATGATGTCATGGACCAGATCTTGCAGGCCTGTCATAAGCCCGGGTTGTAAGAAGATCCCCCACCACTGCAGAGGACAAGCAGCCTTTCCACCACTCCTATCTACAGTGGAGCTGTGCCTGGGAGATTATCCAGGTCCAAAGCTGAATCGAGGACAACTTTCCAGCCAGTGCCTCTTGGGTCTGCACCAGAGAAACCTCTGAGGTGAAACTCTTTGCTAGGGACCAGCTACCTCAGCAAAGTTTATTCACCCAGTTGCTTGAAAAGCAGATGCTTTTCCTGAATTAAGGTAAATGACCACCAGGACAGTTGACATCCTTCTTTCTAGGAAAAACAGAAGGGCTGCACCCATTGCGTGGTGTAGGTTTTGGACAGGCATTGCTCTATAAGACAACACCGAATAAGGAGGGAGATTAACGCCTCTGAAAAGACTAAAGCTTCCCTATTGCAAATCATGCTGCTACCCTGCTCTCCAAGATGTGCAGAGTCAGAAGAGCCGGAGGAACACAAAACACTAACAACTGATGACTAAGCTCCCAAAGCATCCAGAAAAGAGAGCAAAAGCAGAGGAGGCTTAGGCATAGTATAAACTTGGCCATCAACCCTCTAGAGGATTTACATACAGCAAGCTGGAATAACAAAAAGCAAAAACCAGCTCTGCACAGGGAACTGCAGCAGGTGAAAATCCCAACCCCATAAATTCCCTGATCGCTAAAAAGCAAAGTGCCACAAAACCAGTGCCAAGGGCAAACATTCCCGTCGTGTACGTACAACAGGGATCGTGCTGTTTCATTCTCGTAGCCATATATGGGAGGTTTGCCTTGTCCCCTATATATTTATCACTTTGGTTGGCCTATCTCTTGGCAGCTCTCTGAGTTTTGAGTGCCAATTGGGTATTTTGCTTCTATATATGGTCAAGGGAGCAAGGGAACGCTGCGCTTGGAAGATATGCTGCAAATTCGCCCTAGTACGCGGTGGGAAATCTGTAAATCTAAAATTGGCTCATAAAATTCAACTGTCCTGAATCAATTTGCAACACTCTCCACTGGGAGACGTCCTAAACGATGTTCTTTTCAAGGCATGCCTGCTTTTTTCCAGGACTTGCTGTTCTGCTGCTTACTCAAAGCTTTGACCTACAGGCTTTTTATTGCCTTACCCCAAACCTCCCCTTATCACTCTCTTGGATTACAGCCCTCCCATAGCCCAGGCCGGGCTTCGCTTTGATGAATTGATCGCAGAGCTTTTGGAAAATGAGTCATTAAGAGATTAAAGGCCTTCCTGTGATTCTGTGATTCCTCTCAAATTCAGAAGTGCGACAGCTGTATGGGCAACGCAACAGCTTTCCATGGTGGAGCCCCTTGGGATGCTCTGGGACCATTTCCTGACAAAGTGGACGCTGAGGCATACGCCATAAAATGACTATACTTTTTTATAGTGGGCCATTAGCAATAGTCGGTGACTATGAGTTTCATCACCCAATAAGTTCCTCATTAGTGTGACGGGTTTAATTATTAAGTTCCTGTCCCCTGAGAGCTGAGCCACCCAAGTCAGTTTGCTCTGGTGATACACGCCTGCCTCGTTACATAGGTGATCTATCCTCCTCCAACTAATTGCCACACAACTGTGGGTAACAGTATCTCAAGAGTGGAACACTGTTTCCTCTCCTAGTTCGATAGGGCTCCTGAGCAGGGATGGGGACAGGTTACCCTTGTGTCACGTTAGGAGCCAGGCAGAGTGACGAGTGACAAGTGACAGTGTCTTGTGAAATTTAAAAGCTCTTTTACAGCCTTGATAGGGACCCCCGGGTGTTCCCACAGCTCCAGCATCACCCCAGAACTGGTCCTGTCCACCAGAGCAAGAGCTGAGTTCTATTTCCAAGGCATAATTGTGTGTTCATAGAAATTTTTTAAGTTTTCCCCCAACGTGCCACCAGGGAAAAGAGGCAACAAACTTTCTGTTGCCCACTACTAATTTCAGCGCTGGAAGGATGCTGGATACATTCCCCCCACACCCCTACGTGCTGCCTCCATCTGCATACAGGCAGGAAGGCCATTCTCACCAAAAAGTAATGCTATTCAGTGGAAAGACCTGGGATTTGGGTGTGAACTTTTCCCATAGTATATTTTCATGCATTTTGTTTATTTACCCCAAATATTTTAAGGCTCCTCTATGTCCCCGTACCACAGTCTTACTAATTTCACCACGAACAATTTCCTGCACTGCTTTTTAAAGCAAAGGCTGCCAATATCTCTTTGTGCTTTAAGCCACCAGGAGTACCTAGGAGATAGTCTAATAAACATGTAATCCAAGATAATTTTATAATGATGATTAAAAATCACCCTGTCAGAATGCTTTTAAAGTTGGTAAAAATTCCTTAACTCAAACTGAGAGAGCGGCACCAATGCCACCTGGATAAAAATCAGACTTATTTTATAAAAACTGCCAATTCTTCACGTCACAGCTTTATACTTCATGACAAAACAAATTTTCACATGCCTTCCTGGGATCACCTAAATGTGAACGCTATCTCAGGCCAAAAGCACGGTGAATCAGGTCCAGTTACCCAGACTGGCTGAGCATTTTTTGTCATTACAGTTTGGACTATCATCAACTCCTTACCTGCCAGAGCATTTAGCAAATGGAAGTTCTGGAGAAGGTGCTAAAAGGCCAGAGGGCACCTTGCAGGGAGTGCAGACTGAAAGCAGGGCAAGATGCTTCGTTTTCTTTTAGATAACTTATTTAAGAAGACACAGTTGGGGCACAAGTCCCCCCAGGGCCATGACTCTAGACGTGAAGCCAAAGAGCTCTCCCAGAAGACTAACACTTGTGTCATCCACCTTATTGCCTGCTTTAATTATTCCTCGGCCACAGGCTTGGGTTAAATCACAGCATCCCCTCCTGGAGAGCATCCTGCACAGCCCCTGCTCCCTGGGAAAAGCCTTTGCCCAAACTTTCCCTGTGTGGCACGCGTGTTTCTCTTGTCAGCTTTCCAGCCAGAGCATTTCTCAGCATCAATACCTCTCCCTTTGCAGCGTGTTCCAGAGCCGCCTCAAACCCCTTTTCCCAGCTGCTTCCACCTGCTTTGCTACCAATCTCACACTCTTGTAAAAAACTAAATGCTCTCCTTATTACACCCACATCACCTTATTAGTACAGTAGTCCAGAAAAAAGGTTAACCAAACCCTCTAGGAAGTGGCCAAATACTTTTTTTTTCTTTTTTTCTCTTTTATTTTTCTCCCAAATCGCAGTCCATGCCCCCGTTTATGAAACAATACCCGGGGGGTACGGTAGGAAATGGAGCTTGCGATTCATTAAAGGACACTAATCCTTTTGCGTCAGTACAAATCGGGAAACAACGCCAGCCTGGGATGCTGGTCCTCGCCTAATACCTTTGTAATCGCAGGCCCTGTTTGCGGGCAGTCTGAGGTAGTTTTGTCCTCAGTAAAAGAGAGAAAACTATTTCCCATTTCCTGCAGGTCGGAGCACGCAGAGAGGCAGGTACGGCGGGGTGGCAGCTGCCCCGCGAATTTGCATGTGAGCTAGCCTTGGCTAACCTGTTTGTGCAGCTCTACCTTCAAAAAAATTGTTCTCAAGTAAAATAAAAAACAGTTTGTTTTGTTGTTTGGGTTTTTTTTTAATTGCTTTCAAAATCGCTTGCCCCAAAATTATTGTATGATTTCTGCAGGATGGTTGTTTTTTTCTCAGGAGGCTGCAAAGCTCCATGGTGACCCCAAGCTGGGGGTCCACAATCTGCCAGCTGCTTCCCCAGACCTTCAAAAAGCAGCTTGCTATGCACCAGCCAGGGAGCTGGCATTTCAAAACTTTGGCGGAGGGGAAAAAAATAAAAAAAAAAAGGAAAAAAGGAAAAAAAAATAGGCACCCACAAATGGAAAAATGTCAAAACCCAGTTTTTAGAGGCCTAATATTAAGAGATTTCAAAAAAATGACTCTTTGCCTAGTTTTAGCATCAAGTCTCTGCTCATCCCCATAAGCAGAGTTTAAAAAAACAAACCAATAAAACCAACTCGCATGCTTTCTTTCCACTGTTCTGTGCTGCGTCCTGACTGCTCAAAAACGCTGTTCAGCTCCCAGAAATAGGAGGACAGGGGAGGGGGGAAAAAGGCCTATTTTTGCCAAGTATATAGTGTGATAACATATAATAAAAGCCCTTTGGGGCTCATCTGTAGATCCCAAAACACTTTGCAAAGGCAGACAAGGGCTATCATGTCGCAGTCTCTAAGGCACAGAGCGGCTAAGTGACCTGCCCAAGTCCATGAGAATAAATCAGTGCCGGAGAGTAGAAGGGCTCCCCAAGCCCATTGACCCCAAACTCGTGTTGTAGATGTTGCACTTTGTTGGCGATACTTCTTCCTTCATTCCCACCTACCCCATCCCCACATTGCAGTCATCACAGAGAGTTCGACTCTTCCCTAAATCTCAGCCTGTGATACAGACACTGTGATACACGGGGTCACCAGGGAAAGGACCGTACTCACATCCGCATAAACATTTGTGCCGAACACCGGTGCCCAGTAGGATGGCTCGTCTTTACAGTGGGCTGGACAATAAATCCTAGAAAACAATTTATTCATATTTATTCTCTATATCAAGGCTCAACAGGAAAGCAAGCTGCATTCTTGGGAGATTTCAAGTGCCTGCATCTGGTCTGCAGGTGGCAACAGTGAATTTAATTATTTGTTCCCCTCAGATGACATTTGGGAGTTACTGCAGAACTGCAAATAGAGGGGTTTAGACCGGTAAAAGAGGGATTGGTCTTTTATGACATTTCCAAAGGGGGTACCTGTATTCTTGCACAGTGGTATGCATGCAATTATTTGCACGTGTTTGTGCCCCCCTGCTCTGCCACAACTTACACCTGCACAAAGCAGCTTTCTAGAACAAACTTCTTCCATGTTTTAAGGTGGAAGGGAAAACTGCGTCCAAAAACCAGCGAGTGCAGGAGAATCAAGGCAGAGTGTGAAGTTGCACGCTCATACATAGGGGTGTGCAGAAACCGGATGGTGTGGTCTCAGACTTACAAGTCACTGAAAGGGTCTGGAATCTTAACAGGAGTTTTCTGTCGCGACACCGAGAAAAGCACGGTGGCAGGAGGAAAGGTGCCATTCCCAACACCCTCCTCCTCCAGTTCCTCTGGTAAAATCAGCTCCGTTCCCATTAGCCCCAGATGTGGGGACCTCAGCACCCCAGCATCCTCCACCCTCAGCGCGGAGCGGGTTTCAGGGGAAGATAAGCGGGACAGTGCTCGTGGCACGCACTTACCTTGGGCAGTGGCTCGCCGGCTTTTTGAACTGGCACAGCTCAGCTACTGTAGTATAGCAATCCAGCGTCTGTGCTGCGGAAATAAATGGGGAAAGGCAAATTACTAGAGCTAATAGCTCAGGCAGCTGCAGAAAACACAAGTCAGAGTCACGCAACGCATCTGGTGAGACCCACGTCCAGCTGTGGGCACCAGGAGGAAAGCTGCTCGCTCCTTTGCCAGCAGGATGCACCCAGGCGAGGGCTGACCAGCTCTCCAGCAGAAACCCTGCTACCATACCACGATGTGACCTTAAAAAGGTCACAGCTTTCAAAAGAGAAAAGCAGCTAATCCACAAGAGGGTGTGTTTTTGCTACAGCTCCAGATGTGGAGTCCAAATAACCTGACACTTTTGGTTTACCCTGAAAGTGGCTCAAGAGAATCTAATCAAAATGATGATTATATGTAGGAGAAATTATTCAGAGACATTCAGAAAACTGAAATTGCCTAATAAGTAGAACTCCACAGTATTTATTTATATGCTCATCATAAACATGACTCACTGTTATAAACTGATTTCGTATGTATTATATGTTCCATTATACTATTGCACTATTATATTAGGTACTTTTTTTTATACAGTGTTCACACTGTACTGAGGCTTTCATACAAGGATGGCTCATCTTCCATCACTTTATTATCAGCAGCTTGTGACATTGCAGCTGATGTTTGGACCCGACCATGATCCATCACCAGGAGATGCTGCTGGAAATGACCTGTTATCACCTTTTTCTGCACCTTTCTCTTAGATGCCCACAGAAAAATGAGGTGGTTGGGGGTGGAAGTGCCCATAGTCGGTGATGCATCACCACTCTAGGGTTTAGTTCTGGTACTGAACCCTTTAACATGACCACTTAAAATGAAAAAGAGCACTGTAAGGAATGATGTTTTCAAATATCTCATAAAACTTCAGCAACAATGGTTTCTTCTCAACTTTTAAAACTTACTTGTGACTTTGGAAACCATGAATGCATTTGAAGGCTTACTTTTCCTGCAAAACAAGCAAAGAAAAACATTTGTTAAAAAAATCAGCATGCTAGAATTATTTGAAATCTAGATCAGTGAACAGAACCAAACATCTGCCTATATTTAAAGCAAATTAAAAAAAACCTTTTCATGAAGGTCATACCTAAAAGACTCCACGCCATTCCTGGTAGACTTCACAAAAGCCGGTGTCCTCCCCTTCCTCGTGATATCCACCAGTCCTCCTTTATTGTCCAGGATGCCGTAATGAATTGCAGCACGACATATGCTTGATGACTGACAAGAGCACAAATACAAATAATGTGTGAAACAAATGTCATTCGCAGAGCAACGCTGACCAACCGCTGTGCAAAAAATGAAGAAGAAATGAAACCACCACCAAAGCACCAAATGGAAAATAAGCTGAGTACACGCCTTTGGAATCTGGTTGTTAAATCTTACTCTCCCAACACAGCCTTATTCTTTTATTATTATTATTATTTCAAGCACTGCCTGGTTGAATGGCAAGCTTTTTTTTTAAACAACAAAACCATACATTTAGATACAATTTAGAAGAAAAGCAGTATTGGAAATTAATGACCAGTATGAAATATTTCCAGTTCTCAACAAAATATTCAAACCCAAAATATTTCTGCTGAAACCACTTGGAGGAGACGACTGTCTGCAATCACAGAAGTTGCAGGGCAAAGATGTACCATGGGCGATGCAGTCATGCACCAACGGTGAGAAAGGGGAAAGCAAACATGCTTTCACACAAAAACCTTTTTATGTTCAACCTTTCTTCACCCCAAAAGTAGTTTTGATGGGAAAACAGTGCCATGCTTTATTTATAAACTGTCTTGCTAATTGAAGAGCCAAAATATTATTTAGTTACAACACTTAACAGCGTTTTTCACATGAAGTTTCTGTTTAGCGTGACAGCTGCCAACACCAAAGGCGAGATCTTTGTAAGAGCTCTCTATTGAACCCCATCCCTCACTTTCCATGGGTTTCGTTGCACATTAAGGGCATTCATGATAAAATCACGTCTGGAATCACTTTGCCTTTCCAGACTGCTTCTTTTTTTCAATCACCAAGATGAGGAAAATACAGATAATCTTTCTTAGCACCATTTTACAGCACCCCAACTGGAGAACACGAAAAGCCAAATTACCCTAGAATTGTTGGCATTTCCCATTTCTGTTATTACCACTAACTCCCCACAAATTACATCTATGAGCTATTAAAAGGTACTTACACTCTCGTAATAAAATGTTCCAAAGATCTTTCCCTTACTGTACAAGCAGCCAGCTGGGCACAAATACCTAGTAAAGATATATATCTTTGAGGGTGGCGAAAAAACAATTCAAGAAAAACAGACTTTGACTCTATTTCATTTAATAGTCATTCCATTCATTTCACGTAACTCTTCCATTTAAAAACAAGGTTGCAAAATAGCTACTTTTTAAAACAGTTTCTCCACCCTTCTTAAAAGCCCGACCAATATTTAGATTCTGTGGATTTGATTTTTCTCCAAGTGATAAACTGTCCCGTTCTTTGCAGAAACCTTAACCAGAAGTTCTTGACTGGCTGGGATGGGACAAGTCATGAATTATTGGTCTGGCTTGGACAGCAGTGGAATGCATGAAAAAGGCTCCAAAATGACTCTGCCAAAATTCATTAAACGATTTTGGACACCTGAAACTGTGGGTCATCATGGCCGAGTAAAATAAACTGAGTCACCTTATTGCTAGGCTTGGCTGAATGCTTTGTATTAAGAGAAATTAAGGTGGGTTTTTTTTAAAGGAGTTCTACCTAGATAGTCACAAAAAATACATAGTATAGCCTATCCTCTGTTTGCAAGAACTGGACAACTTTTAGGCCACTTTTTCCCCCTGCAACACTCTAAGGCATCAATAAAATGCTACCTGTTGCACGTTGACCCTCTGCATTTGTCTCTCATCTTGGTTTCACAGGTAATGACTTGTGCTGGGGAGAAAAAAATAAAACAAATAAATAATTTTAAAAGGAAAGAGTCCGCCACAGCCTGCTCTGAAGCTACGGAGATGAGCAACCACCATGCATCTTTCCTGGAGGTCTTTGGTGCAGAGAGATAAAATCTTATCACAGACCAACCAGCCTGGAGCAGTTTGTGCCTCTTTAGCCGTCCACCCCAGACAGGTGCCTTTGGAAGTATTAGCAAGGAAGAAACATCTGACAGCTGAAGGCTTTGAGGTCTGCAGCCTGAGCTCTCATTCTCCAGTTAATTACAGACTCTCAAGATGCTGGTAGATAAACTTGAAAAGGATGTGTTGGCTTGCCTCATCCTGTTTTCACAATAAGTCTCTTTTAATTAACAATGATTAGAAAACAACTGAGGAAGTACTACCAGCTCCACGAATAACTTCAGAAATCTTCCCAAGCAAAAAATAAAAAGGAAACTAATTAAAAAAACCAAGCAAACATACAAAAAAGAAAGTTGCAAAGGGGGTAACTGCTGAGTTTAGAGTATTTTAAATGGGAAATAAACCCATTATTTCCTAAACTGATTACTGATTGGGGGACCTTTGGTTCATTGATACTTCCTTGAGATGGCTTAAAAGAACAAATAACTACTGCGGATTGATTGACGTGCAGAAGGCACGAGTGGCTTTTGAAAGCTTTGCTCCCCGCTTCTGGCAGGCTTCTCCTATAATTAACAGTGAATTTTCGCACAGATTACCTCCCCCCCTCCACTCAAACATCCTCCCAGTTATTTTTCCCTCGAGCCTCCTCATCGCTTTCAACACCTTTTCCCATAGAGGTGCTTTAAAACTTATAGGAGCTGGAAAAAAAAGAGGCTGCCTTACTCATGTAGGAGTCTGGGATGATTTTCTTGGGCTTGCTGGGTTTGCTGGGTTTGCTTTCCGGAGGGTAGAACCGCACCGGCGTTTGCTCCGCAACCTGCGAAATCTCCACTTCGTTAGTCTCATCCGTCTCCACGATGACGGGATCTTCGTAAAGGTAATCTTGTTAGAAGAGGAGGTTAAAAATAATTACAGTGTGTTCGCGTTGATGGGGAAGTCAGGCAGGCTCATATTTTAAGGGAGGCGATTTGGTTTGATGAGGATCCGTTTTTAAATAGTTGGAAACTCAAAAATGCCCATTAAAGGCAGCGCAGGGCTATTGCCAGGGCAGGTGCAGCACCAGGAGGGGAGATCTGCTCCTCTCCTGCTCCTCTGCACACAAAGCGGTGTTTAGAGCATCTTACGTAAAGGTTTGAAAGAATCCCCTAATAATTAGTGAAAAAGCGTGCTGATATTTCTTCTTTTTACCCATACAGTTCTTTCTCTCTGGAGGAAATCACAAATTTTCTGAAGGTCGCACAAAAAGAGGACCCGAGTATTTGGGAAGGCGGCTGAAACCTCTTCTCCTCCCACCTGGGTTTGCTTCTCCCAACCACCCCACCAGCGTGGCTTCAGCCCATCCTCCGGTAAAGCACAGGTCCTGCTACAGAGCCATCCGAGCTCCAGCGCCTGCGGCGGGTTCACCCCTTGCTTTACCCTTCGATGGAGAACAAGCTGCCTACTGTTGCAGCCGGGCAAAGGGATTTTGGAAAGGGTGCCAGCAAAATTCATTCCGCTTGGCCGGTCCTACCTGGAACCCTGTGCCGCTCTCGTCCTCGGCGATGAGGAGAGGAACGGTGCAAACAAAGGGGTGATGGATGGCGGCTCTGAGAGGGCTTTCTACCACTGGGGCATCCCCGCCTCTGTCCCCACTGCAGCCCACCTGCAGCCCGGGGACCTCCCTTGGACGTGCAGCCCCGGGGGAAAGATGATAAATGCAACGTCGCAGCAAAATAAACCTCTGCTTCGGGCAAGCGTCCAGGGAACCTGCCCGTTTCTAAGAGCCCAGTTCTTTGGGAAGCAAAACACATGGGAGGAGAAATATGCCCTCAATGCATGACCCCAGAAAATCCTGCACACTGGGGGGACAGCATGGCTTCACTGGAGGTTTCAGCGTTAATAATGTTTTTCACTCTGTTGACCTCTATTCCGAGAAACTCCACAGGTCAGGAAAAACCGTCCACGATCCCCTCCTCTCCTCCAAGAGACACGAATCGCTCCATTCATTTTTCAGCCGTGAAAACCAAGGTGGGGAGAGAGGGAAACGCTCCGTCCCTGGCCCCCGAAGGAGCGGGGCAGGCGGCCAAGCTCTGCCCACCCACGTCGCCTCTGGTAAGCGCCGGAGAACATTCCCTTCCCAAACAAACCCCGCGAGGACGGGATCGCTCCTGCCCGCAGCTTGTCAGCGCTCAAAATCCCGCCGGAGCTCCCGAGCCAAACCCATGTAAGCTCAGAGCAGCTTCCCCCCAACCCAGCACTCGCTCTCATTTTCACGGGGGAAAATGAGCTGAACCTGAACTCCAAATTTTAAGCAGTTTGGGGCTTTTCAGTTTCAGCAGCGGCCACTGATTTACCACGTGTTGTGATGTCGCAGTATTAGGGATGGCTAATTAAAAGGCGCATAAAGCTGCGGCTGCCTCTAATTAAAAGTTTCCAGGCAAAAGTTTGCTCCAGCCTTTTCCCCCAGCCAGGGGGCTGCCCCAAGCCCCCCACCACGTACCTTTGTAGCAGAGGTTGTTCTGGCAGCCTCCTCCGTAGCTGGGCGGGCACTCGGAGCAGGGGCGGCCGGTCTTGTAGGGGGCTTCTCCGATCCAGTTGCCCCTGCAAGCACAGGAGCAACGCGCACCCATCAGACACCCAAATACCCACCCAAGCCCCCGAGACCGCCTGGCACTAAGGGAGTGGGGAACATGGGTGTTTCTGCTATGCTCATCATAGAATCATATAATCGCTGGGGTTGGAAGGGACCTTTAAGATCATCAAGTCCAACCATCAACCTAACCTGACAAAACCACTTCTCAACCATGTCCCCAAGTACCACGTCCACCCTTTTTTTAAACACCTCCAGGGATGGTGAATCCACCACCTCTCTGGGCAGCCTATTCCAATGTTTAATAACCCTTTCAGTGAAAAAAATTTTCCTAATATCCAATCTAAACCTCACCTGGCATAACTTGAACCCGTTTCCTCTTGTCCTATCACTTGTCACTAGGGAAATAGGGAAAAGATGGCTTGTCCCCACTCTTTCCATCCCCGTGCTGCCTGTTGTCCTCCAGCGACAGCTCAGCAGGCTCAGGGGCTGCCTGCCTGCTGCCTACATTTGCCCAACGTTTGCCTTCATCTCTGTTGTTCATCAGAGCCACGAGTCTCCCACCATTTTCTGCAACACCCCCAGGCAGCTGCACGGGCCCGGCTGGAGAGGAGCTCTCACTGTTTCAAAGCTGTTCCATTTTCCATCTGGAACCATTTCCAAACAGAAAAAACCCACCAGAAATACACAGACCCTCAGGCCAGATCATCTGGGAACCAGAGCAGCACTTCGCGCTCACCCGACCTGGCCATCCTCAAGTCCCCAGTTTTGTCTCTGAGGATGCAGAAACACCGTCCTGGCCCAGAACGGGACACAAAGACTAAACAACCAGCCCAGGAAAGCCTTATAAGAAAAATGTGCCTCCTCATTTCACCTCCAAGATGACATTTTTAGGGGTTTACTTAAATAACTTGCGTGCAATATCGCTTTTACATTAAACTCCAATATAAATACTGCGATATTATGTAAACAGAAGTAAATCAATGGATTACTGCATTTTCCTCAAGAAACTACCCAGAAACAAAACCCATTTTTGGCACTCTGCACTGCAAACTTTAGGGGCCGAGAACGGTGAAGGAGCCGGAGTTCAGCCCTTGGGTTATTGCTCTTTCAGCTGTCTCCACCTATAAGGCTAGATGAGGACAATGCGCACGGATGCCAGAGAGAAAAGATTAAGTAGAAACTGCAGAAATAGAGTATTTTTCCATCCAGCAGCCCTGAATGGATGACGTGCAAATAGCCCAGCCTGCTGCGGGAGCTCCACGGGAGCTGGTGCGATCCCGTATGAGCAGCAGGTTATTAAATCCCACCAAACCACAAGCATAATGTGCTCCGCAGCTACCGTGGGAGAGGGGCTTCGACGACCCCCAGGGCTCTGCCAGGACGGTGCTATGAGCTGCCAGGTCTGTACCCGCACATCTTATTTCTCTGCGTTATTCTGCCCTGTGATCTCCAGAGGTCAGGTGCTCTCCAAGCCACTCCACTTGAATACAGTGATTTCCCTGTTTCATTTTGTTGCTAAGATTTAAATCGCCAAGGCCTCAGAGTGGGAATGTTTCTCCTATTAGCCATTAAAGCAGAAAATATTAATTGCCATTGCTGGGGAGGAAATTCTCCTGGATGTAATAGTCAAGAAGTGTGACTTTCATTTTGAAATTTGATCAAACCATCAAGTTAACTGCATCAGTCAAGATTTAGCTATTTCACTTTTTTTTTTTTTTTAAGCCACGGGGAGCTCATCAGCTCTGAGATTTATCTCTTTGCAGCTCCTCACCGCGGGCCCCGGCTCGCTTCTCTTCCACCAGCGAGGGCTGCAGGGCTGGCTTTGCACGGAGCAGCGGTGTGGTTACACCAGCAGATTTTGCAGGAGCAAGAGGCGAAAATGTGTCATGATACGGCAGAGCCTACCCGGCTGGGTACAGAGGCCGCTGCTGGAGCGGCGTTAATCACCACCCCATCCCCTCCCAGCCTCCGAGCAGCAGAGAGAGAGCAAGCCTCGCTTGGCAGCGCACACCAGCTCCGTCCTGGCCATCTCCTGCTCCTCCTTCCCATGGCAGGAACATCAAAGCTCCGGCCTGGCCCCGGCCCCTCATTCAGTTTTCCAGGCAAAGTCTTGAACCAGCCCCGCGCTGCCGTCTAAAGAGAAAATTTAAAGCCACAACCACCAGTCTAGACTGCCTGAAATCCCTTCCCCAGATCCCGGGCTAGTTAAGCAACCTGCCAGTTTTAGGAAAAGCTGGCGGGAGCGCAGCTCATCTGCCTTACTTCGGCGAGTAGTTGCAGACCAGGTAGACGGCGTTCTCCCAGATCTCTCCCCAGACGTTCATCTGCTTGCAGACGTTCACGGCACAGCCGATCTTGTTCGTCGTGGCCCAGACTATCTGCAAGTGCAACACGGGTATTGGAAATAAGCAAACCACCCCGCTGTGGGCACACGTTGCAGTGACAACTGGGGCATGGGGGGGGATGCAGAGGGTATTGGTCCAAAAGCCCTTCATCCCCTTTACCTGGGTGTAATGGGTGCACATAGAGCCGGTGCATTTCTCCGGGCACCACGGGTTGCACTCATGAGGATACGGGTACGTGTAGTCTTTAACTTCATCGTACCACGACTGGACGTGGAAAGCTGGAGACCGATACCTGCAGGAGCAAAGACAGTTTAAATCACAAAGTTCTGGTAGGAGTTTTCAAACAATACCTGTAGCTTCCTGCCATATTGTAAGTTCAGATTTTTTAATACAAGTTTGGCTAATCTTTATGTACAAGTTTCTTAAGGCAAGGTCCATTCATTGAGAAGGTGCTGCTTAAAAAAAACAGTAATATGGTCTAATGATCGGGGGGGGGAAAAAAGTCTAATTGAAAATGTTAAAGATAATTTTTTTTCGCCCTAAGATTCACAGCCCGGTCTGACTTTCTGTATTATTTATAGGCTTGACATGCTCTTCAAGTGCCACTGACCTGAAATGTCCTCCTGACTTTTCCACACAACTACAAAAAACTTCTAGTTTGGCGGAAAGTTGTATTTTGAAAGCAAACAGAAGTTAAGGTTTGCCAAACATCTTAAACCGAAAGCCATCGTGTACCTATGTTACCACCAGGCACCGTGCTAAATCTGGAAGTACGCTAGCAGTTCACACTGTAAGACCTTTGACAGTGAGTGGGCTTTTTCACACCCGCATCACACCGAGAGCTGGCGCAGGACGGTTGGTGCCCTACACACCCACCCCACCTTTTATTGCAGCAGTTTCCCCCTACACCAACCACCCCCCGCGTACGCTGCGTGGACTTTGTGCGAACCGTGCACCACGTACTGCAGCCTCTGATGCTCCACGCTGATGCTACTTGTGCCGTTCAGGGGAACACGAACGGCGTTAAAACCGTCTATAGAAACCTTTTGCGTGCTACGCACACCGCGAGCAAACGGCGCGATCCGCCAACTCTGCATCAAAGCAGAGCGGTGCTTCAAACCCACCACTTTTTATTGCTTTCAACAGCTCACATGGAGCAAGCGGCCAGGAATACAAATGATATCATTACCAACTGCAGTTCGTTCTTTCAGCCAGCTCTTCCTTAAAAATCATTCATTAGAAGTATTTTAAAAACATTAATCTCATGATGTCATTAAGTGAATACTTTCCGAATCCTATTTTGCAGGAGAGGAAATGGAGGCAATCAAGTTATGGCCCGTTCCTGAAAAAACTGAGATAAATCTGATTTCTTTTTCCTCTCAGTGACTGCAAAGGGAGCAAGATTGGATCTACCTCCATCAGTAACCCATGGCCATCTTGAACGCTTGTAGGAGAGCCAAGAACAGCCCAATCTTTTGACTTTGTTTCCAATGGATTAACCACTCTACTTTCCAATCATTATTTAATTCTGCCAACAAAAACGATTTTTATATCGGGCCAATTTCACACCAGCAATTTTCCATTGCTTTCAACCAAGTTCTACCTGATTTACAACAAGCAGAACTGCATTTCCACCCATTAGCGCTCCTGAGCACGTACAAAATGTTTGCGGTACTAAGCAGACTTAAGCTATAACAGGCTTAACGATAGGGGCTTAACGATAAACAAATTTCACTGTAAGATGGAGAGGCAAATCTGTTTGGAAGCCTTAACGTCAGCTTTCCTAGCTGGGTTAACAACTCTAAGTTAAAAACCTTCCCCAGGAAGCTGAAAAGAAGAATTTCTACAAAGTGGTTTCAATAAAGAGAAATTCACAACTGGATAAATATTTACGGGAAATAGATCTGAACTAGCAGCTGAGTCCAGACATTGTTCCTGAGAAACTTCAGCTTGCAGCCAGTTCTCAGCATGGTGCTAGAAACACCCCCAAACCAGCAGATTTAGGAGCAAGGGTTACAGCTTCTGCAGCTGTTCTCCTTAAGGAGTAAAAGTCACCTTAAGCACATTACAGCCGCCTCACCCAGAGATACAGATAAACGGGGTAACCCACATCGGTGTTGGTTTGCTGGGAAAAGTCAGCTGAAGGCGGCTGCAGATGTCACTGTAACCGTTTCACCAAAGCAATAGCAATTAACGACCCTCAGCTTTTCTCCCATCTCCCCAGTGCTTTACTTAAGCATCAACAAGGCAACCCTTTCCAACTGGCTCTAAAGGAGGATCCATAAATTGCTCTTTGCAATGAGTTTGTAGCACCCCAACTCTTACCTGCCCCAGTGAACCGCCAAGTTCTGTCCAATTGACCTGATGAGGGGACTGGGCCCGTGGTCCCAGATGCACTGCTGAGCCCAAGCATGGGCTGATCTTTCCAGCTCGTCATCCCAGGTCTTCAGGGTGTGGGGATAGAAAAGAACAGGTCAATTCATCATCTCAAGCTTATTAGATCAAGAGACTCAGCCAACAATAGTTAGTGGAGAAAGACTAAATTACAGTTCACCCCCCAGTGTCTGCCCTGTCCTTGTGAAGGCGGCACATTTTAATGAGGTGCCCTGACCTAAAAGCAAGTTTCTCAAGATGTCCCCCTGCCATGGAAATGCAGGGCACTAACGGGTCTATTATTTCTCCTGCTTGATGCCATACTTCTTAGGACATGCTTTCCATAGGTCAGCAGAAAACACACCTAAGAAGATCTCAAGAACCCACCTGGACTATCCACCCTAAAACACAAGGTATTCCTGACAGGTGTTTTTCTAATCTGGTTAAAAACAAACAAAACAAAACAAAACAAAACAAAAAAAAACCCAAAACAAAAAGAAACCCAAACAAAAAACCATCAAGGTTGGAGATCCCAGCACTTCCTCACGACACTTATTTCTGAGATCTGCAAGGCTTCTAACATGCAGTCAGCACTCTGATGTAGCTGCAGCATGATTTCCCATCCATTGTCCTCAGTGTCAGGACATTTCCTGGCTTTCCTATCAAGGGGGATTCCAACAGTGGATGTGCTCCTGCCCTTCCTTACCAACACAGCTGGGGATTTTTGTCCAGCCTCTTGAGACAGGGGTGTGGGCCTCAGTCTCCTAGTCCCACCTCCCCTTCTTCCAGAATAACTGCTGAGTCCATCAATGGATCCAGTCAAATTTGACAGAGGTGGCAAAGTCCCAGAGCTGTTAGTCTAATATCACTCTCACTGAAACAGGCATCAGGTTAGAAGTGACAAATCCCGTCCATGTTCCCACTGAGGGAAGGACATTGGTGTGACATCAGTCCTCACTGACTATCACCCAGCTCTAAGCCAAACAAGAGCTCAAACACGATGCAAAGGCAAATCGGAAAGCAGGCTTCGCTGGCTCCGCTGCCCAGGAGTGTATTTGTTGTAAAGGCCAGACTTGCTGGACCCAGTAGACAGTGCCCTGAATTCATTGTGTAATTACCGACAGCTGGTCTATTCAGAACAGTCCTCAGAGGATAATTCGTTGGGATTAAATTATTACCGCACATTCCTACAAATAAAACCAAAGGGAAGGGAGGTCTTGTACTGTGTCTCCAGCCCGTTCACGTGCCAGTGCGAGATTATGTCCTCTTTGGACATTTACCATCACAACCAGCTGGTCTTTCCAAGTCCCGTCCTCTCCAGAAGAAAAGCAACTCCTGATCTCATATCAAAGGACCCATCAGAGCCCATTTGGAGGACTGGAGGGCATTTAGTCTCTCAAACACATTTAAAAAACATCAAGCGCTCGTTCTGAGTAAGTAGCTGAACACAGTCTGAGGCAGTAATAACTGGGATGGGGAGGGACCGCATGTCCCTGGCTAAGACGACAGGAAAATGCAGTGTCTCTTGGAACTTGGTGTGTCTACACTATCTTCGTAAGGCAAACATGAGCTCATCTAACTGAGCTAACAGCCCAGACCTCTGAGAACAGCTTATCATTAAGCATGCTCAGCAACCCAAATTCCAACAATATCCCAGAGCTGCTCTGAGCTCATTAGCTTGGCTTTGAACTGACCAGTGGCCAAGCAAATTCGTGTCAGTCTGCAAAACCCCGTGCGGACGCAGCTCTGACAGAGGGAGTAAAACCATTTTCCGTTTCAGCCCTCCAGCTCCTTGAAGGTGTATGGGATCTGACCCACCACACACACGTTTCCAAACCTCTGTTCAAGCAGACTACTGCAATTGTGCCTAGACACACAGCTTTTTGTGGTCTCCCACTTTCTGCACCAGGCAATGACCAGCCACAATCCGCCTTCCCATCCAACACGTAAGCCACAGAATCTCTCCCAAGACGTTAGGCGCTGCTAGTGCTCCAGACTTTCTAGCAGAGCATTATTCCCTGCAGCCTCAAAGGCGGAGGCATTCCAGATCTCCTAATTTAATGCAGAGACGTTATGAGCAATAGGCCATTAAATGGAAATTGATGTGAACATATGCGTTACATCTTCCTTTGATGCCTACGGATAAAATAAATGAACTTGGACAAAAGATACTCAACAGGCAATTGGGAATGAGCTACATCTTTGCATGGCTTTGTGCTTGATGAGTAGAGAAGCTCATTTCTGTGGGCGTCAGATTACAAAGCCATCCCATTTAAATTAGAGCAGTTATTTGCCTCTTGCTTCTCAGACGTGAATGCGGTCAGGAGGCTGGAATTATTTCAGAGCAATAAACATATCAAAAAAATAGATTTCAGACTTTCCCAGCTACGCTTGCAAGAATTCTTTATGCCAATATTCAAAGCAGTGTCTAGGAAGACTACTGCAGCCAGAGGGGCAGTGTACGTCTGCGCTCAGTTTCCTTCTCAAGCAGAGACTGAGAGGCCCTCAGGCATGTGCAATTCCAAGTGATATAGCACATTTACTGTTACTCCTACAAATTTGTAACGGCCTTTCAAAGCACAGTATTCCCTGTACATGTTGAATACATGCATGGCATACACACACACTATACTACAACTTATAGGTATAGATTCAATAAGAATATACTCCACAAAGAGTCCATTTACTCAGCCTAACTAGTTTGTAAACCTAACCCATGACACCCGAGCTGTAGCGACCAGGTTACTCTCTCATTTTGATCCCCAGCTTAGACTTTTTGCAATAATGACAATTTACTTTTTGAAGTGGCACGAGAGTCCAGGACTGCCGTGTACTGGTAGAAGCTTGGATGTGCTTTGCTAACCCACACAGAAATACTATCCCATCCTGACAAGGAAAGCCACCACTTTAGAGGCAGGTTGGATACCCTACACATGAAAACAAACCGTTTTCCTTCCAGCAGTCTGTACTGAGAACAATTTTGTTTTATCCAGCTGTCTCTGAGGCCTCTGCAAGAGGAAAGATTTCTGCCTCTCATCACTGCTGAAACCCATCTGACTAAGCCATCTTAAAGGTCAAGATGTCTTAGGAACTATTATGTCCTTTTTACTCTGGCTTCATTAACAAGGAGTTTGTTTTGGTCTTGGCGCCCATCCACAACTGTGACTGCAGTTATAAAGTCCAAACACACAATGAAAACGTCGATCAAAGCTCTTATATGGTTAGGGCAATGCTGTATTTGACCGACTTTGCCAGGGAGATGTGCACTGCTCATTTTCCATTAACACTGAATACCTCTGCTAGCTTTCAATTAATTATACAAACCCAGCAGCAAAACTGTTTCTTTCTTCATTTCTTCACTCCACTTTACCTTTATCCCACATGTATATAATTCTTTTGATCTCCAGATAAGTCATGGGGCTCACTGCGTTATTGCTTTCTTATTAACAGCCTCCACCGACTAAAGTTCATCCTGTAGTAGATAAATATGTCCCTTTCCTGGAATACATTAGCTCCCCTCACCACTTTAGATCACTTAAATACGTCAGATATGGAGCTGGGAGAAAGGACTTTCACTAGGCAAGAACAAGTTCTACCTACTTATCTGCAAATTAGCACCACACTGTCGCCTGTGACGCTCCACACAGGCACCAACAGAAAAAAGTTTATCTACGGTGCTAAAGACAGACCATCCTCTTAAATGAGTCCAAATGAGAAATGTCCTACGAGGAACAAAGGATTAAAGTGAAATTCACATTCAGAATACACGCGGCATTTCCAAGTAGTATTGGGTAAACACGAAGACATGAAAGACTGATTATAGCCTTTCCAAGTAGCACCATCTTATACTCAGCTTCTTTCTTCACAGCATATAAGGCCCTTTCATTTACCCTCAATCGCCCATAAAAACCACTAGAAAAGCACACTGAGCAAAGGCAAACATGAAAGTGTAACCACGCTGCAAGCGTAAACAGCAGTCGGCCGGTGGACACTCCGCAACGGCAGCCCTCTCAGATCCTCAAAGCCAACCAAAACACATTTGGCTTTCTCATGCTTGGTGTTTACTTTCTGGAAATCAATCAGGTCACCTCTGCTCTGGCCGTACCTTGCCTGCAGGGTAACGTGAGAGCCCGCTGAGGAAGAGAGGTACAAAGCACCGGTTCTTAGAAAGGCGTGCGATTTCTGACAAAAGCGGGATGAAAGACCAACGGTGGGAACGCTGACGGGGACCAGCTGATGGACAGCTGTCCTTCCTTACTGTCCTCTGCTCTCCCTTCTCTTTTCCTTCTCCCTCCAGTCACAAAAGGCAGGATTTTCCATTGGCAGCACTCATTTCAGCACAGCTGGCAAACAACTTAATGTTACATTTAGCGTACTATTTCTTTTACCCTTTTAAACATGGTCTTAACAAATCATTAATCGTTTAATCTGTCAGCAGGAGCGCACAGTTGAAGTCAGGCTAGTTTTGGTCATAACTATATTTGCACATTGGGAAAAAGCATTAAAAAAAAAATAATTATTTGCCTACATCATTTTCTGGCCCTGTAATATTTTGGTGGCATGTCCAAAATAGCTCAAAGTAGGGTCTCTGGCATCAGGTGAAGAAAAACTATTCATCTGAATTGTTGATGGTAAAGGTATATTTAATACTCATACTTTTAAGTTCTCCCTCTGAAGTGGGAGAATACATTGACCAAACTTTTATTTTGGTTTCTTGAACTACGAAAAGCCAATAGCGCTGACCCATCCATCCGTGAACTCCCAGAGTTTTTGCAGCTAATTCTGGGGACTGAATTTCTTTGCAGATGGAGCCACATTCCTCCAGCCTTGTTTCTCTAAGGTGCTGAGCAGATTCCCAGCGGGATCATGGATGCTTGGCTCACACTGATAATTTCTGGTGATCAATGTACGATAAAAGGGAAGATGCTACCTCCAGTGCTGGGTGACAGCTGATGGCAACCCAAAGACCATCAGAGGTTTCTCTGAGCAGACTGTGCCATCCCAAAACATGAGTCACAACGGTCTGAAAGCTTTCACAGGGTTAAACACTAGGGAAAGTTTGATGCTTTTATGACATTAAGGTAATGGAAGAACCTGCTGAGGCAGGCTGTGGAATTGCCATCACTGGAGATGCGTCCAGGGCTGGGCCAGATGCTAGTTTATGAATAATGGAACCAGTCCTGACACTATGCAGCGGATGGACTCGATGACCCATTAGCGGCCCTTTCCAACCAAAACAGTCCAATGATCTAAAGCACTCTGGAATGAAACGGCTCCAGGAAACCTCTTGAGAAAAACTTACTTTAGAGGAAATTTGCTACACCTCTTGCACTCTAAGGAAAATTGAAATAAAGTTAAAAAAAAAAAGTCATAATAAAGTTAGGTATCAAGAGCTTGACTCACCATGTATTCCATATTAGAAGCCACTGGGTACACTTGACCTCTCAATTTATTGTGGAGCATCAATATCTCCTGTCTGTCTGAGGATAAAATGGCTCTCTTGGATCTGGAGTGAGTTTCCCCATCCTGATATTTACTCAAAATGCTCTCCAGGTGACTCGAGTTGGGTAAGATAAAGCACTCAGCTGCCTTTGTCAGGAGCAGTACACATCCGAGAGGAAGGATCCAAGGCAGAGCAGGATTCATGCCTCCTCCTCTACAGCCAGCAGAAGCAGAGATGAAGACAGCGGTAGATTTTCTTGCAGGGACTCCTGGGGCTCAGCGTCGGTCTGGATTTTGGGGAGAAACAGGCAGTCAGAGCAGTGCCAGAGAAGCTCTCAGCATGGATGTCCCCCAACGATGAAGCCACACAACCCAGATTTTTGCTTGGAAAAGAGCAGCGCTTACAGTCCAAGCAATTATCACTCACCCTAATGACAGGGAGACCTGAACATCACCGTAAGCGATGGGAACTCAGTTTATTACACTGGAAATCCACCGATGCAGCACTGGGAGCGAGCGTCAGCCAGGCAGCGCCGGGGCATGGCAGCAGATGCCTTCCCCACCGAGTGTGCCGGGGGTGCAGGTGCCACCCAGCAGCGCCCGGCAGCTCTGGATAATCCCAGCTCCATCCCTTCAGAGGTGGGAAGGGGAGATGTTTGAAGCTATTCGCCCAAAGAGTGAATGTTAAAGTGGAGAACGGATGTGAATAAAAGGGAAAGTAAAATTCCCAGGAAGCCAGATTGCAGAGGTCAGACATCAGCAAGAGCTATTTCGGAGGCCCCGCTCTGCCGACAGGCTCCAGCAGAGCAGCTGCCAGACTCCGTGAAAGCGGCTGTTTATGTGAAATGTCACCGTAACGCCGAACAACCGAAATCCCTGCTGGCGAATGACGCACCGGGGTGTTCTCGCTGACGCATCGCTGTAGGGCGGGCGGGAGCACGGCCAGTGATATGAATTATGGCAGATTAGGAGAGGAACCGGAGCACCCGTCCTCCCCCTGGCCAGAAGATTAGGTGTTCCCATGCATGCTCGGTAGCCGTCAGCACCAAGAGCTTGGAGAGATAGTCTCGATTTGGTCATTGCTGGGTCTGAACGGCTTCATTTCATCCCCATCCCTTGCTCCATGGTGCTCCGGCTCCACCTGCCATTTCCAAACTCTTCCTCCCTTCCTCTCCCCCCTGCCCCGACTTCTCCACCTAATGAGCCTTCTGCATCTTGGCTGGTTTTATTTAGACCATGAGCTGCTCAGGGAAGGAGATATGTGCTGCTGCACGGTTCTGCAGCACCCAGTGCTCTTTAGGTGGGATTTAAGAGCCACCAGAGCAGAATCAACCCATCAGGGGCAATAAACACCCACACAGATGGGTGCAAGTACAGCATCTCTGTCCTTAGAGCTAAATTTTGGAATGAAGCTTCCCCATCCCCGCCTTCAGCTCTAAGCGAGGATCCGGTTTTGGCGGCACTGTTAAAAGACACGCTGAAAGCATTCCTACGCAGCGTCAGGAAATAAACCCCAGATTAGCACGGGTTATTCGAGAAGTTTCAGCCCAGTGACACGGGATTTGGACACACCGTAGACAGGACAAGTTGGGAATGTCCAAGGCAGGGAAACACCTTCCAGCTGGCAAAGCTACGCTGGGGCACAAAGTCCCAAACCCCTGCTCCCCACACCCAGCACAACAGCATCTCCGGAGGCCGGCGGCAAGCACGAGGTGCTTCGCCCAGGTGGGGAC
This sequence comes from Anarhynchus alexandrinus, assembly GCA_008711295.1. Lineage (NCBI taxonomy): Eukaryota > Metazoa > Chordata > Aves > Charadriiformes > Charadriidae > Anarhynchus > Anarhynchus alexandrinus. Next base: position 5,878,963 of record VUYV01000007.1, on the reverse strand, counting down.
ACCCAAAAAAACTCTGAGGCCATTGAGAACCCCTGAAAACTTGTTGGCCGTCTACGCAAAATAGACAAAAGTCCCTGTTTGAGGCTTCTGACTTGTCCTGTGCTAAGGCAGATGAAAACCAGCTGCCCGCAGCCGCTCTCCAGGCAGAGCATTAAGCCTTCGCCTCGGCCGAACAATGCAGGAATGTAATTTGCTCAGTTTAGGTAACGGCTCCTCGTTATTCCCCACTCTGCAGAGCGAGTCCAACACACACACCTTGTCCCCAGCTCCGGGCACACCTGAAAGACGGGACGTTCGGTGGCATCGGGACAAATACTGCTTTAACCTCATCCTCTTCTCAGCCCGGTTTGTTGGCATTTGCTTCCCCCCGAGCAGGAGCCCAACTCTAACCCAGCTGCAGAGGGGATGGGGGGGGGGGCAGAATGAGCTGTTGCTTTTGTAGACGGTCTGACCCAAATTCAGGGGAACAATTCCTACTTTGAGGCACTTCCCTACGAGTTTAAAAATAGAGGCTCTGCCCCAGCCGTTTACAATGCGGCCATTTAGCAGGAGCCATCTCGACTGCAGCCTGCCCTGTAGGTAGAGCAGGCGGGAACAGACAGCTCATATACGTACCCCCTCATTTGGCCGGGGGCCCTTTGCTAAATAGGAGCCCGCATCCACCGCCCATTTAAGGCAAACACTGAACTTACAGAAAGGGCAGCGGAAAAAAAAAAAAAAATTAAAAAAATAAATCAATCAGCTGTACCATCTGAAAGGCCAACGGAGCTGCCCCGCTCACGGCGACGCAACGAAGCCAACCCCCTCTGGTTTCGTGCCCCGGCCAAAACCTCGCAACAGATGGTGCATTATTCCTCGGGATGTTCTTCCCGGTGTCCCACTTGCGAGCGAGGGGATGCCAACACCTCTCTAAAATTAGGTCGCTTTGGCACTATCTTCTTTTTCGCTCGGGGCGTGCAGGTCCCTTCCCCTGCTTTGGCTCCAGGCGGGGAGCGCCGAGCATCCAAAGGAAGGATGAAGCGATCAGAGGGAGACAGGGAGCAAAGAGCTCCCCGGGCACATTAATTGAAAGCAGCAGAAAGACGCTCGTGTTTCAGAAAGCTCTCATCGATTTCAGATGTCCGTCCGTTTGCCTCTCTTAATATCCTCATGCCCAGGTGCAAGGAAACACTGGGACGTGTGTTAGAGCTCAGCCAGCCCCAGTGCCCCGCAGAGCCGGGGCAAAGCCCCCGCGCTGCTCCGGGAACCCCTCACCGGGGAAGATTGAAATCATACTGCCTTCGAGTTGAGATCTGACATTATTCGGAGAAAATTATCAGCTGACAGTCAGCTGAGGAAGTCTCTGCTGTTGTTTTCAAGGGTTCAAGAGGAGCATTAGCACAGCCTCCCTTCAAGCACATCAGGCCCTTGATACTGGTGCCAGGTAAACATCTGGGAGCGATCAGAAATGAGTGAGTCAGCAGAAATCTTATCCTTAATGTGCAGTAAAGCCTGTCCAGACTGGGGACGAAGGGGAGGCCGCCTTCTGGGGTCCGGGGAAGTTAAAAAGCGGCACCGGACTTTGGAAAAGATTATTTTTAGAAAGCTATTTCCCCAGATAACGGACAGTGTCTGCATTTCACAGAAAGCAGAAGAGTGGGCAGCGCTGGAAGCCTGGTGTGCGGCACTGCCCGCCGCAGCCACGTGCAGGCTGACTCCTGTACTCCGGTACGTCCCCGCTTCACCTCATTCCCTCACAGCTACCCATCTTTAGCTGCCTCCCCGGTAAAGCGGAGGAGTGGGTCTCTACTCCTTGGTTACGGATGACATTTGCAGCTAAAACGTCCTGGGAGCTGCGGAGTTATACGTGGAACAAGCTGACAGGGCAGGAAAATGCAAGAGTTAGCAGGGGACACCGGCACAGCATCTAAACCAGCAAAGCAGAGGGGGGTTAGCCCGGGATCAGCTTTTAAGCTGAGTTAGCCCGGGATCAGCTTTTAACCTGTGCAAAGAAATCCAGTGATAAAGCCACAACAGACTTTGTGCGCTAAACGCCGGGTCACCTATTTAAACCGAGGTGATGCGCACATTTCGAGCTTTGAAGAATTGCGTTGGCTTCAAAGGACAAGCGGGGTGACGAGCTCCTCGACACGGGACGTAACGCTGCCTGCACGGAACACAATGGGCATTCAGCATCTTCAGGGCCGCGGGCCAAAACATCTGGATCTTCCATGACAATCCGCACCCACAGAACTGAAGTGGGGGAGTTTCTACGCAAAACCGCACGGAAAACCCACTGGTAACAGACACAACATGTGGCGACACTGTGAAACTCCTTTTAGACAGGACTTTAGCGCGGAGTTGCATAAACAGGGGCTTCCTGGAGCAGACCAGCCGTGCCCGTGGGTAGTCAGCTGTTAGAGACTGCTGCAGCATCCCCTGGGTAACTTCTATTTGGGTAGAAATCCACTCCTGTACTTGCAAACTCCTCCCATTCATTCAAGATTAATGTTTATTCATCTTGCGTTAACCTCTGCAAAGCCCGCGTAAGGGAAGCTCAGGCAGCATCGCGCTATTTTCTACCGCGCAGGCAACTTTTTAGAGAAGTTACTAAAATTGTGCCTAACTTAAATAGAGAAAATTCTTGCATGCGCACACCCCCACCCCCCCCAAACCACATTTCAGAAGCAAAGCTTACGCTTACCTCGCCGACTACTTCCAAGTCCCCAGGAAATGGTAGCTCCTCCAAGCCTGCTTGTGGAAAATAAATTATATATCTGAAATATTTAAACTAGGAGGAGGAGGGGGGAGAAAAAAAAAAAGAAAAAGGTGAAATAAGCCTTAGGAGGTGCGAGGAATGCAAGGTCTCAGCTCAGCAGCTCGTACCAACTGCAGTCTCACAGAGCTCCCCAGTGGTATTTATGCTCTCCAGGCAAAGAGGACAACCCTGGATCATCCTGTTTGGCAACAGGCCTGTAGTAATAATGAAAAGAAGAGGAGGGGGGGCGGGAAAGGGGGTTGGGGGGGAACCCAATGCGAAAAGGAGGCAGGATCAAGGAGTAGAGGGGGGTCAATTGGGATCTCAGCAGTTTGAAGACAGTCAATGGGGCTCAGCAAATTAGGGCCACCCTCGCAAAGGCTGTAACGGCAGCCCCCGGGGAGGGGGAGAGGAGGAGGAGGAGGGCAGCGGATGATGGTATAAAAGGATTTGCTGTGCTCTCCCCCCCTGCAGTCGGCTCTCGGGCAGAGCTCGCAGCCCCGCGTGTTCCCGGGGGCACCCGAGCGTCCTCCCCGCCACCAAGGGGGGAACCGCGACGCCCCGGTGAGGGGCTCCGGCGATGAGGGAGGGGGAATCCACGAAAGGGGCTTTTTTTATTGCGAGGGACTAAAGCCAGCTGCCTCCTCTCGGCTGCCAGCTCAGCCATTTCCCGCTCCCCGCGGGAAAATCCCACAGCGCGTCCCGCTGCGCCAGGGCTGGGACAGCTCTGCCGGACCCCATGGCAAAGCGGGGTCCCCAGGGCTGGCAGCGGGGCTCCAGCCCCAGGAACACCCCACGCCAGCCCCCTTCCTCCCCCCCGCCCCCCCAGAGCTGGGTGTTCGCCGGGGAAAGGGGAGATTTATCACCCTCTGCGGTCCGTTCCCGAAGCTCTCCCTCCCAGCGCTGCCATTCCCCACGCACACCCACGGTTCAGCCCTGCTGCTCCGGCGCCGCGGCGGGAGTTACAGGGAATAAAGAAAATAAAAAGTCAGCGAGACATGATGCGGGCAAGGCTCACCTCTCCCGCGGCGCGGCTGATGCTCACGCAGCCCCAGCTTTCGCATCCAGCTCCGTGCCTGCGCTTGCAATCCTACGTGCGCTGTTGAAACGCGGTTTTAATCGCCGTGAAAGGAAACGATTAAGTAAAAGACAAACTCCAAGTTCCTTTTTTTTTTTTTTTTTCTCTAAGTAAACAAACAGGAAAAAATAAGTCAGGATGACGAGTAACAACACGAGTGTATTACAGCACCTCTGCTGCAGCAGCCGCCAGCCCGCAGCGAGATGCTGCGGTGCCAAGTGCCCGGAGTGAGCTGGTCCAGGCATCACCACCCCCTTGGGGTCCCCATCCGGCAGCACTGAGGGGTCGGCACATCTGCTGGCACCACCCCGGGGTGACGCAGCCCCAGCCCGGGGTGTCCCCCTGCGGACAGGGCACCCAGGGGAGCACCCACCTCCTGCCTTTGGCATATCCAAGCAAAGCAGCTGTGCTTTTTCCAAATCCACTGTCTAGTCTTCTCATCAAAGTTCTTGGGGGAAAAAAAAAAAAGTGCTTCCATTCTTCTAAACAGTCAATATTTCTTTTTTGGAGCAAAACAGCAATCAATTCTATTTACTGTTTACAAGAAGGAAGCTTACAAGATACTCTGCCGCTGAGAGGTTTGTTTAAACCCAGCAGTGCTCAAAAGGCAGAATGACATTTATCAAACTTGTTCAGCAGCGCGTGAGCAAAGCAGCAAATATTGGCAGATAGAGCAACTCCACCGAGCAAAGAAAACAACCCCTCTGAAGTCAGCTCCAAGGTACATCTGCTGATTTAATCTCTTACACCAGATTCTCATCATTTGAGGTGTATCTTCAGCATCATTTTTGGTCTGTGTCTTTTGAACTGAGTCGTAGGTGGGACATGGGGGAACCAGTCCTCACCAGTCCAGCCCAGTACAGCCACGACTCCCTTTCTGGCTGCTCTTCCCCACGGACCGTGTTCTCCCAGCTGTATTGACAAAGAGTTTCTATTTACTTCAAAACAAACTGTGTATGTGAACCGACAACATGTGGTCCATCGTTTGGACCTGGCACTTCTCCCCTGCTAAGCAGCATTCAGCACAGTTTGGGCAGTTTGCTCCCAAAAAGGCTCAGGTGCTGCCACCGACACGGGCATTTCAAAGACCACACAGAACTGGGTTGACAGGAGGTTCTGCACTGCTTTACTTTAAAAATCACTGAATTCTCCTTTTTTTTTTTTCCCCTTTTTCCCTTGCTCCTCTGATTCACTCGGGATCAATGAGTTTGCTGTATTTGCAGAAGTCTTATTTCACCAGCTGGAAGATGCAGCAGCCCCCGGTTTCCTAATTTCCCTGAATAACGAGGGCCAACAGTGGTGAACCATCGTGCCCCTGCACAGGCTGCCACCCTGAAACCACGCAGCTCCCCAGCCCTGAGTCACGGCCCTCGGAAGGTGCTGTTCCCTCCAATTACCAGAAAGTGGAATTAACTCGTTTTAAATCTCACATACCGATGTACAAATGATTTCCAGATCTCGGAGAAATCCAGTATTTTGTAATCTCCACAAATGTTCCTATGGGAAATTAATCCCTGTAGGATGGTCAGGGCTGTCTGACTTCTCCATCAACCCTGCTGCTTTACAATGATTTCATTTTTTAATTTTTTTTTTTAAATATGCACCAGTCTGGTTTCACTGTACAAGCCATACACGGCGCAGGGTTGTGCTTAGGGATGAGCACAGCCCGGAACGAGACTTTTTATGCACCTCATTTTGTCTCGAGTCAGCAGTTTCAGGTCATACATTTGACCGAAGCCAAAACAATCAGAAGTTACTTTTAATCATTCGGCGTTATTACCGCCTTGATTATAACGTCTCCATTTCATATGTGGTAAAAGCCACATAAAGCAGGCTGCATATGTAAGTATATATTAGGAGAGAAGGCTTTTAATGTAATAGCCAATGAATAGGAAGAAACACAGATTTCACTATGCCCTCCTAATTGAACATGCAGACAGCCTGTCTTGATTTTCAACTTTGACTAAATTCCCCTTTATTTCCTATTCAAATAGCAGCTCCGCAATAACAGCGCCGACTATGAGCAGGGGCAGAGGGACGAACGGAGCGAGAGGCTCACAGCCGTAGTGCTAACGCCTGTTACTATCCGCTTTTAACTCCTGCTCCAGAGCAGAGGGAGGACAGGGGCAATACTGGGGACGAAGCAAACCCGGCGGCGGTAGGAAACGTGCAGAAACTTGGCTGGAATCACGTACGACGAGAGCGTGATGGAGAAGACCAGCGGCCCCATGGGCACCGGGCAGGCAGCAGCTTGGCCATGCCGTTCTCGATGGGGGAACCGCATCCTCCGCTTCGCTGTCTGCTTCCATTCCCCCTCCTGTCTGGGCTCGTTGCTACTGGAGGACGATGCAGTTAGAGGTGGCCAAAAAACCCCCTACGGCGTCCGTCCTGCCCCCCCCCTGCAGGGCTGAGATGAAGATGCTCCGGTCTCTTGGCCCTACGGCATGATGCCGCCTCGGCATTGTATGGAGATGGCTGCAGCAGAGTTAACAGCGTGGGGATCCTGAATCACTGGAGTGAAAGCCAAGTGAAAGTCAGATTTACTCCCAAACATAACCAATATTGGGCACTGCAAACCCCCATTTATTCTTTCTTGCTGCTCTCCTGTTTTGGGGCAGCCTGGACTGCGACCACCCGGGTTCATCTGCGGCTTTCTTTTCCTCTTTCTCCCAATAAAGAACATTTCCCCTAACATTTAATCTGATGATGATACGCAAGGAAAAAAAAAACTCCCCACAAAACTTCCCAAAGCCTCTGCTGCTTTGTTAGCGCCCAGCTAAGAAAGTAGGTCAGTAAGACAAGGAAATAAGCACACCAGCAGCAATTTCAGGAATTAATTGCTGAATTTTGGGGGCACTGCTGACCACTCCACGCACAAGCGAAACGTGAACTAAAAAATACAGTCCCCCCCCTCACCTCGTTACTGCAGCTCCCGGTTCCATCTGCAGCGAGAGACGTTAAAGTCGCTTTTTAAATAATGAAGTTACCCGTACAGGTCTGCAGACTGAAAGGGTTCAGAAATATGAACCCAACACGCGTTTTTGGAGATTTCACCCCCCCCCAGGGAGAAGGTGAATTGCAATCACAAGCTCCGCAGCCATTACGTCTGGTTATTTGCTAATACAAATTCTTTCCAAAATCCTTTGGGCCATCAGAGAGAGCCTGGAGTGAACCCCACAGCTGCATGAACCCCCGAATATGGGGCAGAGCGGCGGCGTGCCAAAGGCGCTCCCTTCGTCGCTGTGGAAAGCGGGAGCGATGGAGGGTACGGTTATGAAGATACCCCCCTTCGCCACCAGCCCGGGAGCTCCCCGAAAGTCGGGCAGCAATTTTGGCCGCGGCTTTAGGGCTGTGACACCGCGGAACTGGCGTGTGCCACCACTGCCCTCTGCTGCAGCGCGGCCCCGGGCCCGTCCCGCCGCCGGAGCGACAGCCTCTGGGGTGGATATTGTGGGAAACAGTACTGTTTCTTAATTAAGAAAGGCAGGACCTCCTGCCACCCCCAAATACCTTCTGCTTTGGGTCATCTTTCTCCCACAGCCCCCGGCGTCGTTCCCCGCACCCACCTGGCTTATGGCATAAGATTTTTCTAACAGCCTTTGGGACTCGCACATCCAAAGTTTCTAGTTTGGAAAAGTTTAGGTCTTAATGTGCGTTCGTCAAAAACTATGTCTTAGAACCTAGTTTAAGCATCAGTAAACAACCGCCAGATTTACGGTGCATTGGAGAGGGGCTTGTCTGGGGGGGTGGGTTGTTTCTTTTCTTTTACATAACCACTCGCAGACAAAGCGATAATCAAAAGGCTGCAAAATCCTTGTTTTGCAACAATGGGAGGAGTTTAATACAGAAAATAAAAAAATTGTGGTTATGTGTTTACAGCAGACTGTTGCCACATACTCTTTACTCTTTTTTTTGGTTTCCTTTGAGTAATAGACTGCAGAAGACAAGTGCATTTGTAATATCCTTAGTGAAAAATCAAGAAATTAATACCATCTGAACAACTTCCATTTCGTACTAAGAGACGATTTCAACACTTGCGTTCGAAACTGGCAGTTCCTCGTTGCCATTTCTATAAATAATTAGTAACGTGTGTAACCTGTTCACGTCAAGGGAAATGTGGAACTGAATATACACACCCCGAGTGAGCTGCATTTCTGCAGCAGGAGCCCCTCTCTTACAGTCTTCTCCGATCCTGACAACTTTTATAAGGTGTAAATACAGGTCTTTTATGAACAGGAAGGGTTTAGGTTGTATACCAGAATTTAAGTTATGATATAAACTAATTTTCTATTCTTTTACCCCAGGGGATAACACCCAGGACACAGGAAAAGCCACAAAGGAACGCAGAACAGTGTAGCTGAACACCAAAAACCTCCTGATAGCAAAAAATATCAAATGGGATGTTCTTCGGACCAAGCCTATATAAGGTAAAATTACGTTAGATGATTAAACTGTAATTTAAATACTGTAATATTAATCCATCACCTATGCAGCAACTCTAAGGAAACCTCAGCAGAAGCTCAAGCACAGCTAAGTGAAATAATACTAAAACCTCATTAATTCTACACCAGTTCGTTCTTTCTCATCCTACTCTTCGTTTTTCCTCTCCTCCTCTCTCCTTCACTTTACCCTTTTTAAGCTATTTCTGCTGGGCTGGACTCCACCGGACACCGCTCATCCCGGAGAGGTGTCCACTCCAGGTGGAACCCGGTCACTTCCCCAGTCGAGGAGTGAGCTGGAACGGAGCAGACCCGTTTCGTTGTTCACAGCAGGACCGAGACCAACACAGCGCCTCCCTTCCCAAAGAGAGCCGAGGACAAGACTTCAGAGAGCAAAAAGTTGAATTTCATTTCAATGCACGTTCCCAAGCCCGCGGAAAGCCTTGTGGGGCCGCTTGCAAGCAGCATCCATCCCCCAGAATAAAGTGGATTTTATTCCACTTGTATTTGTAATATACCTGTATGACAAACCCGTCCCCAACCGGGCGTCTTTAAATAGTAAAAGCTTTTTAGAAGAAAATACTTCACTGTGAAGGGTCCCGTTAGTGTAGACCAACAACACGGGGTCCAATTTGCTTCTGTTCGACAAACCCAACGTCCCATCCACAAACGTGAACCTGTCATTTTTGAGTGACGTGGGCCAAAACTCAGCAGCCGCCCATCCTGTCCAGTCAAAAGCAAAAGTTAATTGCAACTACCCTGAGATCATGTAATGCATTAATCACTCATCACCTGCAATTTTATCTGGAATATTTTGGTAAAGCCTACATTATCAGAAACGTATCTGTTCACAGTCCACTGGAGATACAGGTAAATAAATACTCAATACAGCCACAAGAAAAAAAAAATAATAAATATAAAAATTAATAATAATAATAATAATAATAGGATTTCTGCAGTACTGAAAGCTACTCCAAGCAGGGTGCAGAAATGGGACATGAACAATAACCAGCACAGAAAAGCCATTTCAAAATCTGGTTTCTTTCCTATTTGGAACCACCCCCGCTCCCCTGGGATTTCAAATTCAAAGCAGAACCGACGTCTCCCCAGCGCTGGCTCTGGGGTAATTCCCACAGTGGGCAGCCCCATGTTGGGAAAACCCTGGAAGCACCAGCGCTCCGGCAGCCCCCGGAGCCGCTGCCCTGGCAGCCCCCCTTCGGGGCACCGTGCCCAGTCAGCAGCCGGGAGCGGAGGTTTTCCCTGCGACCGGCCAAAATCAAAACAAGCTTTGGATAGAAAATTGTTTTGGAGTTGGTGGAGCATCACCCGAAATCAAGAAGTGTCTTGGTGACAATTTTCAGATCAGAAAACACTAATAAAGTTTGCTGATCAACAAAAAAAGAACTATACAACTGACAAAATAGCATCAAATTTTCTCAGCATCAGGAGAGTGGTAGCGATATAAAGTTAACGCTGCCTAAAAATTCAAGAAACAGATGTCCCATCTGAAAATCACCCAACTCTGAGCAGGGAGGACCAGGTTCACCCCAGCCCCAGGGCCAGATGCTCCCCCCGGTCCCGCTGCAGCCCCGGTCCTGACGGGAACGGCAGCGCCAGCAGCAATTCCCAGGCAGGGAAGTCCCAAGTCCTCCACCGTCCCATGAGAAGGTAGGAAAGCCGGAGGGGAAATCAGGAGGGCTTTCTTCAGCAGGTCTTACCGCTCTTGCAGCACCCAGGTCCGGCACAGGAATTTTGTTTCCACACCACCACCACGATGCCCTAAACGACCTCGTGCAAACCACAGCCGTGATTTCACACCTCACCTCCAGCTCCTTCCAGGGAGCGGCCGTGGATGACCTTCCCGTCTTCCGTAAAACACCCAATTGCTTTCTGGCTCGGGTGGAACACACAAAGGGGGAAACCCCTGGGCAACGGGCACCCGCTGAACCCCAAGGCATTCACTGGGCTGCTTCCTTCTCTTGGAAAAGCTAATGCCGCTTGGCAGCCAAGACCTGCAGCCCCCTCCGGGGCAGACAGGCCCTTCAGAGCAAAACCAAACCAGCAGTTTAAAGGAACGCTGAAGGAATGTATTGGAACACAGTACCTGTAAAATTAATGCAGCGAATTTTCCTTCCACAGCTTCGGGGGAAATAACTTTTTTCTCCCCTAAATATCACCTTAAAAAAGTGAACAGTATTGGGTCAGAGTATACACAGTTTAACCTTTTAGTGAGAAGCCATGTTAAAATCAGCCCTGTTTCACTGGCAACCGCCAGAACTTCTCCAGTGATGCACTAATAAGCACATAACACCACTCTCATCAAATTAAGGACAAACAATATGTAGATATATCTATCACCTTCAGCAGCAGAGAAGGCAACAGGAAGCTCATCAAGGAAATATTTTTACCAAACTTTTCAATGAAAATGTCAACCGTCTAAAGAAGGGAATATTTTAGTCAAAGGCAAAGAGAACACCATCTACCTCTAAACAAGGGCGCAGGGCTTTCACTTGGGACACAGAGGGATTCACTTCCCCCGTCCCCGCTGCGGGTCCTCCCTCAGACTGGAGCTCTTCTGGGCTGAGCTGATGTCCTCTCCTCTCCCTTCCCCTCTCCCCTCCAAGTTCAGCTCCATCTCGATGCCGAATGGAAACATTTCTGAAGTTTCAAGAAGTTGTAAAAAGAAAAAAAAAAAAAAATCTTCCCTTCACCTGGGGAACGCTATCTACACCTTGTAAAAGCACTACATTGCAATTTTTTCCCGTTTCCAAGGGTGGAATTTACAGTTGAGGAAAAACAAAACCCACGCACACACCTTAAACCAACTTTGTGACTTTTATTGATGGGCGACAACTTTATACTTCTAGATATCACTAAACTGTGTACAATTAGGAACTCAACATTATAGGAGAGCAGACAGCAAAATTAAACAAAGCAGACTTAAAGAAATATCAATCTTAATTATTTTGCCCATTTTTTTTTAATTTCATGTACACAGAAGCATAAATGCAGTTTGAAATTTCTTAATAGCAATAAAGTTACAATCACCCATCTATATAGACTAACATCTTAACTCCAAATATTTGATCTGCAATGTGTACTTAAGCAGTTTCTCATCGCACAATTATTAAAATGTGTCTTTCCTATTAGGAACCAGCAACTCTGCATTTTGTACGTTTGTACATTTTTTGAAGCACACAGGACCATTTCCATCTCATACACATCGGCTCATATTTTACCACTTATCAAAAACTATTGGGGAAGCAGAGAGCGCTTTTTATTTTTTTTATTTTTTTATTTTTTTACTTAAGTAAAGATAAAACATTTTCACAGAAATCTACAAGTTCTGTTGCTGGTGCAGGGTTTTCTTCTACTACGCAATTAGAAAGTGGGAATCAAATGCAAATCCCCTCGTATTATCTTAGGATTCAGCATTATCTCAGATTAATTTTCTTTTTTTTTGTATTTTTGTGATTCACGAGACTGAGTCTTTCAACCAAGTGACTTCATTCTGCCACATCAAAAGTCAACACAAACTATGTTGTGCACAAACCCAAGATAGCTTCCTTTATCGCTCTATCCCATAGTTGCAAGGGAAAAATAAGAAGAAAAAAGAACAGAAAAAAAAAAGAAAAAAGATTCACTCAAAAGAGCATTTACAGGAGAAAAAAAGTTAGTGATAGTTGGCGTTCTACAAAGCAGGTATCTTGCACACACAGCGTAAAAGGGGAAAGTTTCACAGCAGGTCAACTCGGCGGTAGTACAGGAGGTAGGCTGTGCGCTCTGCAGACGGCTTCACCACCTGGTACTGATTGATCACTTTGACTGCCTGGTCATCGATGCGTAACCAGCCATTTAGACCAATTTGGAAGACGTCCGTAGTGTAATGGCCACCAGTTGCGCTGTTTCCATGATGATAGACAACTGCAAAGAGAGATTCATGATGCACATATACACTATACATAGATAAACATCCACTGAAAAAATAAATAAAGAAAAAATGTCCCACATGGCTTTCCTCGCAGCATACTCATGGGTTTGCAGATCTGAACCAAGCAAGAATCCTTCGTGCTTACATTTGATGCTACGTAATATCAGCAATATTTCTCCAGCATACCAAATCTCATGATTCTAAAAGGAGGTCTAAGTAAATTAAGAATCAAAAGCATCAAACTGCATTTTAGAACTTGCTAGAGGATTTTCTGGGAAGGATTTGCTGCACAAAGGCCATCGGCGACAGTGCAGCACGCTCTTCTGAGCTTCCAACAGGTACTGCCACCCTTAGCACGATACGCTAAGCTACACATCCAGTCTGCCTGCTGATTACAACAGTCTTTTATCAAAACTATTTGTTAAAAAAAAAACCAACAAAAAAAAACCAAAAACCCCCGCAAGACTTTTCACTCTGCACTGCTTGGAAATGTAAGCCAGCTATTCCACCTCTGATCATTCTTTACATTTTGTCTTAACTCTAATTTTATTCTGAGAACAGGTTCTGTTGAAGTACCAATCTACAAGTTTCACATTCATTAGTTCTTGGTAACCTCCTTAACAAAACTGTGCGCTGAACACTCTGATTAACTGCTGATCTGCTGTTTCTGAGAGAGAAACAATTATCTCCGTTGTCAGAAGTGTCCTACAGAACAGAGGTCTGAGCTCTCCTTGCAGAACCCACACTCAAAGCTGAAGGCTGAGCTCTCAGCGGTTGGTGGGGCAACCGCCTCCAAATGCAAGAGGATCTTTTATGGATGTAACTCCAAGGATGCATGTAAGAAATTGCATTTAACTCCTTCTAGGGACGTGTGAGCCCTGACCATATACTTCACAAGAACAAACAAAAACCAGAAGGAATTGTTGTATTTGACACAAAAGCAGAAGTATATAATTATGAAATTGTTTACACTCTTTCAGACTAGAGTTACAGTTCAAGCTTACTCAAGATTTTCTTCACACTTCTACGAAAATAAACATTTTAGAGTAACTTGACTTAAGCAAAGCAAAAAGGCAGAGTATACTACATCTATACATTTGGGGGAATTTAGGAAGTATTTGTTTTACAGTCATGTAGACTTGAATTATTGATTTTCTAAAGTTTATCGTTAGATAATAAGGCACATCCTGGATGATATCTGAAACTTAATTCTTCAAAAGCTTATTTGAGTAATTTAAAACTCATCTAACTAGCTTGGTTTTGGTGGATGAGAAGTCCCAGACTGACAGAAAATTGAAGTATTGTACTTTTCCATAGAAGGAGTTCGAAAAAAAATACAGCGGTAACACATTTTCTTCAAGCCACCTTAAATACACTGTCTAAACTTGTCCCATGAAACCCACTATCAATAAAAGAATTTACACTGCCAGAAACAGTCCTGAATCTCCACAAGAGACAGGTAAGTTATTTCCTTCTGTAACCTCAGCGGTCACAAAACTGGATCCAAACCACCGAGTCACATAAGGCCACCAGTACTGGCACAGATTTGGTGACGTAGAAGTTGAGACCTCTGGTTCTCCAGTTTATAATGTTCTCCTGACGCCAACACAAATAAGCAGGTGCAAATCGTAAACTGTGTAGGAGTTTTAAACTTCAGGAAATTCATTACTGCCCAGAGACTGTTTTGTTCAATATTAAAATGCTGCTTCTGAATTCTTACAGGAGCTTCCAGTCTCAACTACCAATTTAGATATTTCGTATACATCGCAGACACTCTTGAAAACATCGTTTCCTCACACAAAAATCATCATCTCCTCCAAGTTAAACTTTCCCACCTACAATATCCTATTCATACCCTGCCAGCAATACTCATCTTGAGGGTTCAAAGGGATGCAGAGCCAGCATTCAAACGGCCCTTTCTAAAGACATTTGAACCATTATTCTGAGAATATGAGGACTATTTTAAGCGTAGTTATATTACAGCTGTATTTCAGCTTCTGCTGATATTTTTCAGGGCAGATCTGTTTACAGAACTCTTTTTGCACGAGCTTCAAGCTGGACTAGTCAGACGTATAAATAAAGATATAGCAATATATGTGTATATGCACACATGCAAGAAATCACTAAATACAAGAATTTGACACCCACAAGTCACTTCAGTGTAATTTCAAAGAAAAATATTTTATACAATCCAGGAAACTCCAGTGAATCCTTGAATTCTATATGCAGAATTTGTATTTGCAATACAGGGACTAGAGGCATATAGACAAAATACCTGCAAAGAGCCGGTAGGTTCTTTGGCCTTTAAAAATTTTACTTTTCACACCAGGAGACAGTAGCTCTGGAGGAAGAAAAAGAAGTCACAAAGGCAATAGTTAGCAAATTTAGAAATTCGATTTCAAAGGGATCAATTATTTATAGGAGAAACCAACACTACCATAGTTTAACTTATAGGTGTTCTACAGCCTTTAAAGAATGGTCAAGGTTCTGATACTCGGTTTGCTGACACTAACATTTACAGAATGTTTAAAACTACCACCAAAAAAACGAAGGGGAAAAAAAAAAGACGGAAAAGATCACAGTATTCATTTCTTTTCCTTGCATTCCTCCTGTCAGACAATGACAAAAATCAATTTCAGATTCCAAGTCATACTACAACCAGTTTTGCCAGTCAAGACAAATAGAACTGTTCTACAAATATCCATTCTTTAAAGAATTCTTAAAATAAAATATTAAGTAAAATAAAAGTGTACTGTCTGACAAAGTATGTATTTCACCTGAGACATGAGTAATCATTATTTTTATTTATTTTTTCCCTATTTGAACTACTGGCTGACTAACAGTCCATTTGTCAAATCGAAACAAAACGCATTTAATTTGGCAAGCTTCAGACGCTGGATTATCTGAAAGCTTTCACACTTTCTAAAATCGCCATATCTTAAGATACTTGTTGAAAGAAAGAACTTTGTTGTTTAACCTCTGAACTACAGCTTACTTGTCTGCCTTCAGGCTGCATTTTCTATAAAACACCAGTTTCCTTTCATCAGCCACTGCTTATTACAATTATTCGCCGCTTCTCTGAATGAAAATTGAGAGAAAAATGTCTAGTATTACTTGGCAACCACCTTGTACAGGGACATACCCCTCATTCAACAGGATCACTTCCAATATTTGTCCTCAGCAGTCTATAGCCTTACTCCTTAGACCTGCAGGAAGCTCTTATTTAGCCAACCCAATGTCTAGAATGTGCCAAAGGTTTTAAGATCCTTTGCCATAATTTCTTTGCAAAATGGATGCCCAAACTCATATACGGGTACAACTGAACACAGAAACCCAAATATATTATTTTTATGAAAGGGGAAAAAAAAAAAGAAAACAAACAAACAAAAACCCTCAAAAGTCCCATACAAGATATTCACTCAAATTACTAAATTTCTAGACAACAATGGAGAAGAAATCTCGCGCACAAAGCTGGGAGCAAGGAAGAAAACTGGAACACAAACAGATATCCCTAGGAAACACAACATTATTTTTTTCCCTAAAGAGGGGAAAATTCTGTTCAAAAGTCTTTACCTTTACTGATTTCCAGATCAACAGGATACTCAATATTCTTGATAAGCTTCTGACATCCACCAGTTTTCTCATACACAAACCGCTTGAGGTGTAGAACGAGAACAGGGGGGAGTTCTTCTAGTGTCACTCTTCGACTGATCTCCACCTAACACATACATAGAAGAAAGATGAAGAAAACGTGTAATTTTCTGTTAACTGCTCAAAATTACTCCTTTAAATGAGGAATAAGTATTTAATTTCAAATACACTAGCAGAATAAACACAGATTTGTTGATATTATTATGATATTAATTTATGATAAACACTGCACTTTATGGCTTAAAGCACACTGGATCTTCATCCAAAATGTTGTCTTAAAGGAGAACTCAATACTTTTAGTAGAATCTAATGTGCTAGAATAAGCCCAGATATTTAGGTACCGTAGTACTGAAAACACCTTACTGGAGACCCCCCAGGAACAACTCCTCGTAACAGTTCAGTGATTAATAATTCTCAGCAAGCTATTATACTCTCATCAAAGGTCAGTCACGTGTAACACAGGCTGCTGATTTCAGAGAACTCTGAACTACAGAAGACAACAGCACCACACCTCAGCACCTGACACAAAAGGTTTTGAAACGCTGTTTTCAGCTCTAAGAGATGACACCTTTTTACAAAAAGCTGAATAGAAGGAAAAAAAAAGAACTAATCCAAATCACTTCTTAATTTTCAATAGGTAAATTAACTATAATCAAAAAACAATCTCTATAAAACAAAGAAAAACTAGAAAAATAAAGATTTTGGTGTAAACACCTAAGTCTGCATTTATGTTAAGAAATTCCACTGAATGCTCCAGAAATACTAATTGAAATACAAAAGCAGTATTGCATCTACTTTGCTAAAAAGTTTCAATGCTGTGTCACTTTAAAGAGTGTCCTGAGCATACCTTGCAATTCCCCACTGAAATACCAGCTTCTACACCTGACTTCTGCCATTTTAACTGGTACTGTTTTTATTGCCCCCTTCTCACCAAAAGAATCCTAAAATGCTGTTGAAAAAACACCTTCTCGTAACAGTATCACTAAAATACAGACCTATTCACAGGGGGATAACAATGATTAATGTATTAAGAGTAAGAGATTACTATGCAACAGTTCAAAAATTATTTTGCGTTAACCAGAAGATATTTGTCATTCAAGAAGTCCCTCAAAAAATGAAGTGAGCTGTTATGTAGGCTACTTAAAAATAAGTAAGCCATCATGATCAGCTATTATGGAAGAGATCAGTAATTAAAGATTTTTCTTTTTAAAAAAGTATACTGGGTTCTTTAAAAGGTTCTGAAGAAAACTTCAAGAGAAAAATATGAGTTATAACCTCACTTTTTTCTACTAAATATTGATTTTTATATAATTATAACCAACAATCTGCAAAGTTACTGTCTGAAAACCTGAAACAACTCAGAATTGCGGAACAAAAATGTTTTGCCTTCCTAGAAATCATGACATAAAAATATTTCTCAAAATAACTGCTTTAGGTTTTTCTCATTTTTTTATTGAGAAAATATAAATCATCAGCATATTATTTCTCAATACAGGGCCTGATTCTGCTAGAACCTACTACTTCTACTAAGTGTGGAATAGAAACTCATAGGGAAAAATTATTATTGCTTTCCAAGCTTGAAAAGTAAAAGCTCTTAGGAACTGAAGCAAGCAGATTTTGTAGGGTACTTCATTTCCTCGTGGATCTGAGCTGATCCAATTTACAAGAAGTAATTCTACATTTGAAGCAGAAATAGTCTCTACAAACTGTGTAAAATTTCACCTGCTTCTTAAGGGTTCAAAATATGCCTTTCTGTGTCCAAAACCCATCAAACTCCTGGCAACAGCAGCAGCTTCACTGAGCTCTGAGGGAAGGTTTTTGTGTTTAGTTTGTTTCTAAAACCAGCACGCCAAACTGGACCCTGTTCTTTTCCATTCAACAAGCGTGTGCCTGCTGGTGCCCACCTCCTCAATTTCCAGGAAATAACATGCAGAATTAGAAGCTAGAAGGCAAACTCTGAAAGTGAAGGTGACAACATGAGGTTCACACAATTCTCCCATGAGCTCATGAGAGGATGCATCTTCCACACATCTTAGCATGGAACAGCTTCTGCTTTCAGGGAGCAAATCCAGAGAGGCTTTATACAGATAAAAAAGCATGCACTTGGTTCACCTGGTTATTACTATCTCAAGGTTTTCCTGTCTTCTAAATCTCAAATCTGAAGTCTTTGAATTCAGAATTTTGTGCAAAAAGAACTTCACAGCTCCCAGCCCAGCCCGGGAATAAAGGATGCTGAAGAAGGGCACTGCAGTGGTTTAAGCAGTTGCCATTCTCCATCCTCAGTAACCAAGCTGGCGTATGGAACAGATGCGTGCACCTCAGCTGCGCCGCTCCGTATTAGCTCAAACCACAGCTCAAAGCAGTTTTGTCTTACGGTGCCAGAATGAAGAGCAGCAGCTGAGGAACAGGCACGGGTTCTGCTCTCCTGACTGGGTGAAGGGGCTCCGATTTCTGGCACCAACGTTACCAGCTAAAAGTGTCATAACGGTGTGTTTAGTGAACATGAGTCAGAGTCCCAAGTAAATATTTGTAAGGTCCTCAAGAAGCAGTTTGAGAACTCAGGGGATGTGAAGACTCCTTCTAAGGGGTATGTGGAAGGTAACCTGGAAAAGTAAATGAGGCTAGTTTGTTACTCAAGAGACTTCCCTTCTGTTAGAAACCATGAGCAGGTCTGCAGATAGGAATAAGACTGAAGAAAATAATTTCAGTTAGGTTAAAAATTAAGCCCTTTATAAAAAAAAAAAACAACAAACAATAACTATTAACTGTTGAAATATGCAAGATTTAACAAACTGATCTGCAAGACCAGAAGGAACCAAAACAACTTTCCTCCAATGCTAGTGAGCAAGTGAAATTGAGTCATAAACAGCAAGAAAATGCCACTCCATTTTAAACACCTATTTCCATTTAAAACATCTAATTATTTTAAACACTGCATGAAAATCTGACTGATTTCCTGTTTATATTAATCCACGCATAAAAATCAAAATCAGCTCAAAGCGATTAAAAACAAACTTTAAAAGAAACCATTAACATATATTTGGAAGATTAATCTTTTCATATCTGTTGTTTATGCCCACAACTTGTAAAGAATGCAATCCAGATTAAAACAATCAGAAAATAGTAATAATTTTTAATACTATAATTTTTAGCTTTACCACCAGTCCTGAGTTCCCTTTCTTTAAAAATGGAGATGAAACACCCCTTTGCAATACATTTTGAGAATCACTATCTGCAAAGTCCTATGTTTGTTCTACAGTCAATGTGTTCAGTGTTTTCACTACAATTTTAATAGAAGAGCAACTATTTCAACTCGAGTTTCTTTTGAAACAAGATCTAAAAGACATTGTGAACTCTTGTATTTCCATTGAGACTCTAAAATATGAGCCAGACCAAACCTCCAGCACCTAATTTGAACACCCATTTCTTCCAAACCCCATAATTGAACACTGGGTTGTCAGTAAAGAAGTAAAACCATCTGCAGTAAAAAACCAAAAAATGAATGCCTAGCAAAAAAATCTATGTGGTAAGTCATGACACGCTTGCATTGCAAATGTTTCTTTCACATGGAAGACAACTGGAGAAATAAATGTTCTCTAACACTCCTACTGAGTATACAAGGCAGACGCATTTCAGCTATCCGTCTTTAGCTTTTCAAAGAAAATGGTCCATCCTTTCTTCATCTAACCATATTCTCATTTGGACTATTTAGAAAACTGACGGATACAGAAACGAGTATCAGAGAGCACATCTCCAACTCAAGAGCCTCTTCCCAGCCTGGCCTACTGAAAGAAGTTATGAACAGTACGCAAAATTTCCGTCTGAGCAATCTATGCACACCAGAGATGATGTTCTTTACTCATGCACACCATAAGAAGCAAGGCAACACCTTATATCACAAGTTCTCAAACTGTAATGCCAAAAGCACGCTTATCTCCCTATGAAGTACTTTTCTACTGCAATTATTACTATTATGTATTGGATTATTTGAAAAATAAGATTAAAAAAATTGCAGAGCTGCACGAGAATACAGAATAAAATGTCCTGGTACTGAAAGTGACAGAGAATCACAGGGCTTGGAGATCTCAAAATGTCCTCCACTCCATGCCCTCTGAATTAATTATAACGATTTATGTAAATCCTGACTGGTGTTTCCTCCAACCTTCTCTTAAAGCAGCGAGGACAACTCCGTAAGCACCACAGGTAACACCTAGTCTAGGTCCTATTCCTATTTACTGTTTGAGTATCACTGAGAAAAATCAGTCTTCTCATTTTCAGAGGAGCCTTTGACATATTAAGTTTTATATCTGGTTCAATCTCTCTACTTCCACATTTTTCTTCTTGATGCTGAACAGCTCCTCCCTTTCACTTGTTCCTTTTACATCACAACTTTTACACTGCCATTCATTTTGATAGCTCTTTTCCAGACATTCTCCAACTGTGAATAACATTTTTCTTGAACTGATGACCTTAAACTGAACATAGTGTTACTGACAAATTGGGGTTTTTAGGGCTGCGTACAGCAAACCAGTCAACTATACAGTGCCAAGGACACTGAATGAAGGCGTTACTGGCTACTGAAAGATTACAGTCCATTAATCCAGACAGAAAGCCAGTGATCATCAGATGTTTTTTAGAGTCTAGATGGACTTCTACCAGGCCTACCACCAATGAGTATTTTCATTTTCGATTTGTAAGTGAAACGTGTAAATCAAAACCCATCGAGGACAGCCAGAGACAACAATGCAAGTGTTCTGTTACAAGAGTTTTCTTCTTAAAGCTGGAGCGTGCTTTCAAATGGTACTCTGAAGAGCTGCTCCTTTGCTAAGAACATCTGGCAACCCCAGGAATCCCTATGTTAAGATCAGCTAAAAGCTATTTTACTCATAATGCTACATACTATTACCACAGTTTACCCTGTTAATTTAATACACGCTCCAGTAAAATCTCTAACCAGTTACTACACCAACTCAGAAAACATACCTATTTACAGGCATGGTTTTGTTTGAGAGTTAGTTCTCTTCCTTCCAGAGCATGTGTTCAACTGAAATACATTTTACCGCTGCAGGACAATTTGAAAAGGCTAGTACCTCTTTTGTTAACATAAGTAATACTGTTCAAGTAACTATTTGTAAAGCAAGAGCTGCATAAAAACCCTTTTTAAAAGTTTAGTATTTGACTGTAAAAAGGGGTCAACAGAACACACCTCTTGCTTGGTTTTTGTGGTATAACCCTGGACAGACTCTCTTGCCACCAAACTTTCCAACGCATCCTGAACTGTGCGTATCTTGTCTGACTGGATATCCAGTTGCAGGGTGAAGAAAGGTTGCAGTGTAGCAGACTCCTTAGAACTCTGCTGGTAAACAACAGATCTACGGAAACAAAAAAGTTAAAATGTAATAAAGCAGAGTAATTTTCAACAATATAGAATCTTCAAGGAAGAACAGACTGAAGTCTACTTTAGTACTCGATTTATAGCGAATCCAAAACAGCACACACAAAGGTTAAGCATAAGTTTCAACAACCTGAATCCACATTACTGCAATTTACATGATTTTCACATCCACTCAAGAGCATACTGAACAGGATTACGTTAGAACTGTTTTATTTATGCAAGGATTCAAACAGTTATTGGATAAGCATCAGAAGTTTCAAGAAAAATACTGACATTTTTGATAATGCACTTAAGAAGATTCACCTCTGGACGCCCTTTGTGCTAAGAGTTTTGAAATTACGTTTTCCAACAAATCATCAGAAGTGCTAAATGCAGGTGCTTATCTAACTGTATGTTCTACTGTAAAAGTTACAAGCGATTCCAGATTCTCCAATAAAAATACACAAATTTTGTAGTCACTTCACTAAGACTAATTTCACAATGATTTTAAATTGTTTGCTTAAATCTTGCCATAGGAAGTATAAACCATGCTCCATCAAGGACTGGCATTTCCTTTTCCTCCCATGATTTTCTGCGTCCAGACTTTGTCCACGTACTCCTTTGTACATAAATTGGGAGTTTTTTGGAAAACTGGCAGGAGTAATGACCTAGGGCACGAGAACATGTTTCCTGGGTTTTTTGTTTGGAGTGTATTCAGTTGCAGCCTTTAAGCAGCCTGGCTTTGGTGATGACTGTTTTGTGCAATGAGACAGTACACTCTTCAGCCACCACATCACTGCACTAAGTGGAATCTTCCTGATTTTCATTTTTCTTAAAGTTCACTGAAAACTTAAAACAATCAAACATGGCTCAAGAATTTTTTTTTTTTCATTTTGAAAGCAGTACTTACATTAAAAAGCCCCAGCTGCTACAAAAATGTGGTTTTATACAGCCAAAGAAATCATTCAGTTATTATACTGTTACGCTTGTTACAGTGCCTTCCAAAGCTTGTGAGTAGTAAAGTAATTAACATAGCTCTAATCCATGTAGCCATGCTGAAATTTCTCCCCCTCGTGTACAAAGCGTTAACATACAGGTTTAATGCCTGTTCTGTAAATTCCTATCAAAAGAGCCCCTTTGACTCAGGCAAAGCCCTGAAGCACCAACAGAAAGCCAATGCATCTTTATATTGGCAAATGCATATCCTTTAGAGGAAAGAGAGCATATGAAAAACAGTAGCATCTTTATTTCAGTTTAACACTTCCTCCTTGGCTATATTTAAGGACAAAACCATCAACACATGGCAAGCGCAGCATTTCAACAAACAAACCCTTCACTGTGTAAGTCTCACTGCTTTTGGATACACTTCCCAACCCTTTTTAAGCTAAGCATTATTTAGCGCAATAATCAACAGAAAAATGCTAACAACTAACTGTTTTTTTCAAGTCCATGCATTAAGATTTAATTAATGATACATATAATATTCTGAAAAGATAATGTTAAAGATTTTTTTTTTTAAATTATTAGAAATTGATTTGTAACATTTCTTCAAAAGATTTTCTTCAGAGATATGCAGAAATTGATTTGATAGCAAAACCTTTGCTGGACTATGATTTTCTACAACAAAATCATTTATTAGAATAATTACAGATTTCAAATGGTCGAGGGAAAATGCATAATTTTCAATGAATAATTACTCTCGGGTACTGTAAGAACTCCACAGTAAGAATTTTTCAGGAAGACAGGCACTGCCCATTGCTACCCTGCTTAAACTACAACAATATAATTGATGCATTTTCTTTTAAAACAAGAGTGCATCTAAAGGGAAAAGTTGGTACTACTTTTGGAAATATTTAGCAGACTTCTAACTGGCTTGTGAGCTAGCTTGCATAACAAATATTTGAAATTCACACAAGCTGAAAGTCAAGAGGGACTCTTGCACATGAACAAACCAGATCCTGCCAGAACTGTGTTTCTTCGTACTTACACATTTAAGTCTCACATTGCTTAAGGAAGACTTTTTGAGTTTGTTTTTTTTTAAGCAATTATGTCTAAATAGGTGTTTAACAGACAAAGCCTCGAGAGGACAGCCTAAAGTTTCCCAAGCCAAAAGATGCCAATTCAAACCATGTTTTCCTAGCTGCTTTCCATTTGATTCTTCCAATTTCTGATGCTTTCATTTACTGGACTTCTACTGGTAATTCTGTATTCAATCCTTCCTATCTCCACCCTCAGCCTCAGAGGATGAAGCTTTCCAACATCACAACATGGGATACTGTTTCTGCGGTAAATTATGTGACCTAGTTTGGAGGCTAAATAAAATGGGTGTGGTGACAGCAGACAACAGATGTCGGATTGGACCCTGTGCTTCTGTTGCTCACTGCAAGTTTTTACCTTTATTTCAGCGTTACCTTTGCTTGATGTAATTTTCTGTGGACTTCTACAAAAGACAGTGTTCTCTTAATATTCTTAATTTAAAAACTAATGGAATCACGTAGAGATCTAAACAATTCTGACCATGATAAATATACTAAGGGTATTAACAATACCTTGGGTATGTGAGCATACCATCAACGCGGAATTTCATCAATACATACAAACACCTGTCTGCTAATTTCTATGGAAAATATAATTTTATTTGCCAGTTGTCTGACTCAAATCCCAGAAGAATAATTTCAGTGCATTTCACAGGCAGAAGGCACTGGCCCACGTTATTCACACCTCTAGACGGAATACCTGGCAACACAGGGAGTCAAACACCAGCAATTAAGTGTCTGTCTCCAATTTAAAAATAATTCTTCAAGTCTAGCATTTTTGTTTTGGAATATGTTTTTAGCAAGTGTTTACCTTGCTTTCATTTTAAATTATACATTTCTCCAAAAGAGTCCTGAGGCTTCCTTTCCAAAAAATATTCTTTCAGTATCTACTTGCTGCCTTCATCTGGTATCAGACCTGAATACAAGTAACATCCCACATTCCTTTCATTCTTGTAACATCTTGTAGCAATTTACATTTTCCCAAACTTCTTTTGTCTTTAACATTTTATTTATTAACTATTACACATAACTTTCCTGCCTCTGGGAAGCGTAAGTGTCTAAAGAACCAAAAGTTTACAATTTTTCATTTTATTTCATTCTTTTACTGACCAGATTTAACTCTTAGCAAATCTCAGTATCCTTTAGTATCCTTATTTACAAAATGAGTCAAGACTCCTCAGAGGTCACAAAAATTAGGTAGCTCTAAAGTTCTCTGGAATTCTTAGACATTAATATAAATATACAAAGCACACAGAGTTCAAACTCCTCTACATGCAATTCAGGGCTTTAGTTCTCTAAACAGACTGTTCTTAAGGCACTTAAAAAGATCCAGACTCTACAGTAAGTCATAGAAATATCTGATCATTGATCAATCTTTTGATCATTCTGGTCTGTCTTCTGAACCCTCTCTTGCACAACGAATGTTTCATGGGAGTACGTTCACCTCTCCTGGCCTGAACAAACTCTGTAACAGTCTCTTCTAGCCAACTATCAAATAACGGTGAAAAAATATAGAAGATACAGCAGAGGGGAAAATTATCTGTAAAGGCAAAGCAGCTTACGGTCTCAATGACTTTTACAAAAAATTACTGTACCTTATATGACCACCAAAAATATCAGTAATTGGAGTCTGAACAAAGTCAGCCTGACGAGTGACTGATGATTTGTTGCGAGGTCCCACTTGCTCCCATTCATCCTCACTGCCTTCCCCTTGTTCGTCTTGTTCCTCCTCTTCATGAACAGTCTGAGCCTCAGGGCCATTGGACACGGAGAGTTCTTAAAGTGAAGAAGGAAAAAAAAAACACTCTTTTTTTGTTTTTACAAATAAAACACGTATACAGATAAAGGATTTGAAAGGAAAAAACCCAATGCAAATCATTTTCAGAGGATAAGATGTTTTCATATATTTGACAAAGTAAACGAGAACAAATATACTGCAGGCTCACTCATAGTTGGACACATCCATATGTTAACAGAATGCAGCTCACTGATGACTGTATGTGAACAGATGTAGTTTTCTAGCAAAGTTTGATATATTTTTAGTAGTAATTTTATGGAGTAGAAAATTAGAAAGTGAAGTGTTATTCTGGAAACATAATTATGCCATTATTAAATACAACTTTTCTGCACAGATATTCTGCAGGGAACCCAAGGCTTAGCAAATATTTTCTTTGCAAGTGCCAAAGTCAGGAGGCTATAAACTGCACACAGTTAAAGAACAAAATATGGAATGATCACTTTATATCATAAAAAATTTAGTCTACTAAAGAGAAATTGGATAACTAGTGATCTTAATTCTATACTTGGCTAATACTCGGCTAAGACTAACAGTGTTTTGTTTCACTTTTCATAGGGGACCCAAACATAAAGCCACTGTAAAATAAAATGGCATTTTAGTCTGCATACAAATTCTAATACTTCTTCCAAATAAAATTTTTCTCCAACTTTGTCAATAAGAATTTTAAAATAATTCAATATGCTCTGGTTTATATTAAATTAGCCATCAGTCTAGAAGTTTCCACTTCAGAAAAAGATCTTAATTAACAGTGGTTTAAAGATCAGTCAAAAAACACACTGATGTATTTTTGAACTGCCATGGAGAGAGCCAAAACCCCAGTAAACAACTGACATTGCAGGTATTATGAACGGCAGACAAACATACCCATGCTTAAGACGACTACTCAACTGCAGTTAGCCCCAAATAATGCTCAGTTGAGCTCAGTAAAAATCCGTAATACAGAAATTTATTGTTTAGGAGGACCGTGTATATGACATTATTATTGTCATTCAGAGTATTTACAGAATGATAATGCTTTTCCAAACACCCAGTAACACTTCATATCATTTGTAAATTGGACAGCATGGCCTAATTTTATCCTTTAGACAGATTTTTTATGTATTTTTTAATGTCTTTGAGTCCCCTAAGCATGGCATTCTATCCCTATCTCAACATCTAGTCCAAACATTGTTCTGTATTACAGAATCACCACCAAAAAAAACGGGGGGGTGGGCGTATTTGAAAGAAATTAAGTTTGCTACAAAAAAACACCAAACCACTAACTTTCATTATGTGGAGAGAGAAGTTTCTTTAGAGTCAGCATTTCTTCATGTAGCCCATTGAGGATAAATCCCAAGTATTCTTCAGCATCCTCTTGCCTGCCCTGAATAAAATGTTTTTTTCAATTATTACATGGCATTTTCATGGT
This sequence comes from Anarhynchus alexandrinus, assembly GCA_008711295.1. Classification (NCBI taxonomy): domain Eukaryota; kingdom Metazoa; phylum Chordata; class Aves; order Charadriiformes; family Charadriidae; genus Anarhynchus; species Anarhynchus alexandrinus. The sequence continues at coordinate 5,852,511 of VUYV01000007.1, read as the reverse complement.
TTCATTTTAACAGAAGGTTCATGACATTGAACATCTAGCTTTCTCATATTAATGTAGCTAATTTACCAACCGCTCAGTCTTAGTTCTAAAGTCAAATAAAGTTTGTATTTTACTATAATAATCCCTTATTTTTAACCAGTTCAAAAAGAACCTACACGTTAATTGCTAACCTGCCATTAAACAGCAAGTACACATATGAGCTTGACCTGGATACAAGAATTTCTGCGTTCTTTTCAACAGAAATTTGATTTAACATGCAAGTTGGTAATTTTCTTTTTTGCTATTTCTTATAAAAGTAGTGTTAAAAGTTTCTGTCAAACCAAGGCCAAATCAAAGGATGGTTTGAACAACTATATTTTCTTTAAATTGAAACTAAACCTGAACTAGTCTCTGTGGACCTCCAAGCATTCCAAGTTGAATCCCAAGCAGAAACGAACAAAACTGCTCATTTCTTAAATATAAATCAATAGGTATCTTTATAAAAGGAGATGTATCATTCCAATTGCCATTTTTTTCATTATTCTGACATATCAAACTCTCAAACTTATAATTAACATCTTCCTATAATTTAAGTCCCGAGACAATCTAGCTTCATTATAATGAACTATCAATTAATTGATTTTAGTAATATTTAGGCACAGAACCTCATGTATGGCTTTACATTGTTTTAATGACAGTGACTGACTTGCAATGCAATTACTAAAGTCAGAGATTTTTAAGTCACACCTTTTCTGACAGACTGGACTTTATAACTGTCAAAAGTCTATAAATGTATGTAGGTTCAAAGGCAGCTCCTGGTCGGATGTCTCTCACAATTTTATCGCCTAAAGCTGCAAGGCAAAGAGAAGTACATATAAGTAACAATATAGAAGGTTTTTCTACATTATACCTTAACATTCTCTTCACACATCACTAGATTTTTGGAATTCAATTTTTTTGTGTTGTTTTTTAATAGTTTCATTACCATTTTAGTGACTCAAGCTCAGTATTCATAAGATACAACACTTATCTGTAAACTTTTTTTAAAAAATATGTTACATCACCCTACACAGACTTACAGACGGTCTGGAAAAGTTAGTACTCTCTTTTTATAGTCAACACTCTGAAGATTAACAAGAATATCCACAGCCACCATAAAAGAACAACTCTGGTTCTACTTAAATTTTTGTACTCCTTTTGTATTCAAAGAACACTTCCTTAAATCTTTTATGTATTTGTAATTCTAATAGATCACTTTTCCTCACTGCAGAAAAAAAATAAAACACAAACAAGATACAGTTTGACAGAATGTTCAACCTAATGGCAACACAAGGCCTCAGAAACTATATTTGAAAACCACACAACACAATAAATGACCTAGAAGTATAATAAGTTGCATAAGGCAGTAAGATTTGTTTTACAGAAACAAAACTTAAGCAAACCACAGAAATGTCTGAACTGTTTGGAAGTCACTGGAACAACCAGCTCCTCGTGCTTTGTTCTTTCAATGTTACATAAACACATTCCTGAAACTGTCTTTTATTTCTATAAGTTTTTAATACAACAGATTTGGTTCAGAGATGAAAAAAAATGAAAGCTACAAGATAAATTATTTGCATAAAAAAAAGTTCTGTTCCTCACTACATAATCATCATTGATCAAACACGCGTTCGCATTACCAAGAATCGTACACTTGCAAAGTTTTAACACTGAAATAGTGCATAGGATGGGGAGGAATTAAAAGCCTCAATAACATGCCTGCAGGCAATCTCTAACAGCTAGAGAGACCTATTATGGCCCCGTTTTGTTCCAAATTAATATGAGTGCTTAGTATTTAAGGAAGAATGATAGAATTGAACCAGCTGATAAACCAAACAGTTGGAAATATGTAAGGAAGGAAGTGGAGTAAAATACAGTGAATATCAAATTTTGTTAGAAAGGGCATGTTCTTAGAAGACATCGTAACAAATAAGCTCACCTTCAACAAAAACTATTCTTATTGCACTTGTAATCTGGTCTACCAAACAGAAGACAAAATATAAGCTGCAACACCTATGACTCCTTAACATTAATCACCAATAAGAAAAGGTGGTAACACTGACAGAAAAGCAACTGCGAACTTTTTTAAGATATCAAGAAACTCCAGAAGTCCAAAGAGCCACGAAAGTGATCAGGCATCAGTATTTAAAGATCTTAAGTACATCACACAATGCAGATCCTTACCCCAAAGCCTTCTTATCAGGATTTTAAGACATTTCTCCCCCTATTCCCACTCACCTTGTTTTGCTTTAGGAGGTACAGGCATATTAGTGAACTCATTCATTAAACGAACACTGAAACAGAACGGAAGGAACAACTAGACATGAGCAGCAAGTTAAGACTTAGAAGGACAAATAATAAAATTAGATCATTGTCATTACTGACTGCCAGAAAAAAAAAAATCAAATAATATCATAATGAAGTCTGAGTGAAGTTCAGACATAAAAATTAACCTGATCACTGCTAACAAAACCAAGGTGTTAGGTTAGTTCTTGCAGCTCTCACAGTTCATTTTTGCATCTTAAACACTATTTAAGACTGATATTCCTCAGGCAACAGGAATTTTATCTTCCTTGACTAGTCAAGCAATTGTAAAATACCAAGTTCCTTACAAAAGCCACGTATCACCAAAAAAACCACAAAAAGACTTCTGAATACATATCAACTTTTAACAATTGCAGTCAACAATCATTTGTTAGATATTTCTGAATGAGCTTAGTCAGATCACAGATTTTTAAATTTTTTTTTAACAAGCTACTTACAAACTGTCTATCATTGGTGTTGAGGTACACGGCCGCTGTGATTTTGAATAAATTGGAATGGACTTCATTAAATGATACATTGGAGGGCAAGCAACCAAGGCTTGCAGGGTCTATGCAGTGGCATTAAGGAAATATTCAGAAAACGTAATCTACATATTAACCAAATATTCAATTATATTTAAAATTATATGCAAAAAAAAGCTACTCTATTATGTAGACCAATCCAATAACTAAACTGTAACAGGGATGGACTTTTATTACAGCGTTAACTAAAAATGTACAGAAGTTACACTAAAACCCCCAGGCATCCTGTAACACGCAGTGATTTCACTGACAGTTTAGTAACGGCAAAAACTTTCATCAAAGGGGAAGGAAACATTTACTGAAGGAGTAGGAGAGGAAAAGAACTTTCATAGGAAAGACTTTATAAAGTTAACAGTTTGAAAATTGGCAAGTGATAATTGGTAACATGTTTTCGGAAAAGAATGGAAGAAGCCAGCTGACAGACTGCAAGTTAAAGGTAATGATTCACCATACCCCAACCAAACCAAACAATCCCGCCGTGACGTGAAACATTCTGCAGCGTAAAGAAAAGTCTGAAGCTACCGGTAAAACTACAGTGTATGTTGGGAGAAAATACTTCAAAAATACCAAAATCTGGGCTACTTGGTGAGAATAGTGAACAAAGGAAATGTATTAAAAGACTGGAGGAGCAGGGAAATGACAAAAAAGGCAATAATCTCAACAGATTGAGAGACTGAGAGAACTTGATCCCTGTTGCGTGCAAAAATTGAGCAACAAATTCTCATGTAACATTTTAAGACTGAAAAAATGGGAGCTAATACATACAATTAGATGAGTGCAGAACTAGTTACATAAGATAAAAGCTGTTGTTTAAAGCACAATCGCTCGTCTGGAAGTAGGTTATTCGGTTTTGCAATGATCAATCTTGAAATTGGTCTTAATATTCTTCACTAGCAGTACTAGCAGTTAAAGTATCCTAATTGGCACTTGCAGTGAGCCATAGCTAACATAGGAGATATAGATATATTAATAAAGAAACTATTATTAATAAAACTATCATAATACAGCACTGAAGAAGGAAGATTTGTTACCCAAGGTAAGAGTTACTTTTGCAGGTGAATACAATTCTAATACATTAAGAGCGAGCTGATCTTCCATCCCGTTGTAAAAGGATTAATTTAAATACTGCATTTACAGAGATCATATCATAGCAACTCAACAGAAAACCAAGTGGTCCACTTAGGCTTTGTTTCGGCAATTTGGTAAGAGTAAGAATAGTTACTTCACATACAAAAGAGAAATAACCACTTAAGCTGATGCAGAGAGTCATAAGTAAACATACCCAGAAATTACAAGAAGGTTTTCAGTCATGAGAAAGTTACAGTTCTGAAATATTTTGACAGAGATAACAGAGACCAATTGCAAACAGGATTGTGCAACCAACTGCTGGGGAACCCTGGACATAAGGTTCAACGATCCAAAACACCCTTGGATCTCTAGATGCTCCCCTTGCACATTTTAACCAGCGTAGTGGGATATAGGAAGACAAACACTTTTATAAAATACTTACCAGAATAATCCAGAAAAACTTTGACAGCTATAATATACAAATTTTAACTTAAGTGTATTAATTTTTCCAAGGTAAGGATACAGCATTGATGTAGCACCAGTTTCCTTTGTTGATCAGCCCTCGTGGTTGCAAAGACACTGGTTTATGTATTAGTCTTACATTTTCCAGTATTTCTGCAGAATAAGAAACAGTAAACTGAGCATCAACAAAATACCCAGGCTAGCCATCCAAACAAGTCTCTTGACGCATTACAAAATAATTCAAATCAATTAACAAGATTCCCAGAAACTTCAGCAAATAATTTTCATTGCACTTAAACACTGCTCATATTTCAAATCAGACATTTCTTCAGCTGAAGACATCCTGGAATTTGGGTCAGGAGGATGCTGGTACAAAACCCAATCATTGTCATTTCAAAACTGAGAAGACCTATTTGTTTTTATTTTTGTTTTCCTAAGATCAGATACTTTTATTTATATACGTATATAGATATAAAATCCCATTAGATGTAATCTACTGCCACCAATTTTGTGAAGTATTTCCCAAATTCTTCTGCTTTTAATAGAAGTGAAGCTGACACAGCAGTCTCGGTTTACAAGTTTCAATATACACTATCAACGAAAATATCTTCATGCAAACGGGACAGATGGATGTTAAGGTGGTCTTCTGAACACTGTTTTATTTACCAGTTTCAGACTTTGAAAATCTACAAGATAACAGGCTTACATAATATAATGCCTACTGGTTGGTTTCCTGCTTTCAAATACTTCAGCAATGGCCCAAGTTTAAAAATGAGAAACCACTGCACATAAATAAGTCTGTCTCAGTTATGAAACTGAGAGCAACAGGGGGAGTTTTTCCAGGAAGCCTGACCTGTTATTTAAGTACCTAAATAAAAAGTGTTTAAGGAAAATATTGGATCTGCTATATTTTAAACTTGCAAAATAAGGACAAGAGGTATACAAGACAGAATAAAAATGCAAATAAACATAGCAATTGTCTACCAAAGGGGTTATGTATTTTTATAATAAATGTGAGGGCCTCTAAAGCCCTTATATGTTACACCACACAAACTGAAGAGTTTGAGCTGTTCACCAGAAGGAGTATGTAAACAGACAAGATACCATGCCATAGGTGGAGAGGCAGAGGCACAGCGCCATAACTAAGCAGAGGAGGTGGAAGAACTGCAAACAAAATCCATGTCCTTCCACTTCCAAACTATCTCTTTACCTATAAGATCACACTTCCTGCTGACATCACCAGTTCTAACCAAGTAAAAACATGCCAAAAACCCCCGAAAATATTTAAATCAGTCCTCTATTACATAAAAAAACCCTGACACCTGGAAAGGCAGACAGCAAAAAAGATGTAAAAGGGAAGACATCAGCACCTAGCACAGATGGAGATGCAAATCCTTCTGTGAGTGTTGAAATATATTTGTTATTAAATTACTAATGCTCAAGTATTTCGGAATATATTGTTAACGTAGCAAAGTTTGAAACATGTTGTGCACACACACAATCTTTCTGTTAATATAACTAAGCACTGTTGAAAATTAGGATAAAAATAATGAAAAAAGTATTTTTAATGTCTATCAATAACTTTACCTTAACTGTATTCTTCCCCATTTTCGTATCATACTAAATAAAAATATTATTAGGACGTTTAGCATCCTCTTGTGGTCATAAAACTGCTTTGTAAACAACATCTAGAGCAATTACACTGAGTTTTGTTTCTTTTAACATTAAGAATTATTTTTGTGTACAGCAATTACATTTAATATCACATTTGCATCTCCCACCTAACATTTACACAATAACTAAAAGAACTTTTACAAGAGTATCAGAAGAAAATTACACTTACAGCCATGAAAAAACTTTCTTAAAATTTCAAAACCTATTATAAAGCACACGTCACTAACCCGAAAGAATTCACATTCCCTTTGGTGGATACTGACTTGTGAAATGTGGCCTTGATTTAAAAACGTATCTAGAACAATATTACCATGTTTAGAAATTTCTGTTGGTACACAGAACACATCTTCTTAAAGTTCATTCACCTGGTGGTGGTATTACAAATACCTGTCAAATTTATAACCAAAAAAAAAAAAGGTAATTCCCTAATCAATGTAAGTCCAAAGTTTAACAAAAAGAGAAACCAGGTGGACATGGTCTCCAAGCTGAAGAGATACGTGTTACAAAGCAACAATTTAACGCTTAGCTTGAGAGCCTTATCAGATCTTTCTTCAGATCCGGATACTGATAAAAAACGCCAAGACAACACTGCTGGATAGCTCTACACGAAATCAGTTTCTGCAAGATTGCAGAATAGTACAACAGGCTAAATTTCTGAAGTTATGTATTAAAAAGCCCAAACCTTGCATGCCTCCACTCCACAACTACCTGCTCTAGTGCTTACCTAGTTCTATCAATAAGAAAAATTTTTCTACTATGTAACAGTGAAACACATTTGTTAAAAATTAAACTAAGTAATCCTTGTCTTTTTCAGTACAGTCTTGGGAACGCAGTGAATTGCCATCTTCTTTATGAATTTGTTTTACATATTTGAAGTTACATCCATGATCGCTCCAACAATCTCACCTGAGACAAAGTAAATCCAAACTTTTCATGTTTGCCCAAAAAGTATGGTTTTCAAATCTTACTTCTGCTTTTGCTGCTGCACTATTACATCTTCCTTGAGAAGTAAGGCCCAAAAACTGGCATTTTCATCGCGTCCTCATCAGCAACAACAGAATTATAGTTATCTTCCATCTTTTCCATGGAAATTGGTATTAACGCACACTGGAAAACAAACTTTGCCTTCTTCAGCTTTACTAAGGACACTTAGCAACTCCCTAGAACTTCCAGATCCTTTTATTCTCTAATACTATTACCAACCATTTATTCTTCGTACTGTACGCTTGCATTTGATTTCTGTTCTGGTGTATCCTTCCATACTTGCATTTATTGGATTCCTCTCCTTCTAATTTAAAATCATTCCAGACTTAGTCAGATCTTAACTGTTTGTGCTCTTCAATTCATCTGAAATTCTGCCTGCTGTAAACAAATTTTACATGAACTGTTAATTCCATCATCTCCAATGAAAACACCGCAAGAAAACATGATTCAGAAAATCTTTTTTAGATTCTCCCATTGAAGTTTTTCCTAAAGTTACCAAGAACAGTTAAAAGACTACTCAGAGAAAAGCTATTTTTCCAACCACGTATTTCCCTAGCTCGCTTAGAACATTATATAAGGCATTATTATGCCTTATATAAGGCAACGGGTTATGCATCAGAGGGTAGTAACTGTGAAACGCAGCAAGAGAAGCCTGAAATAGTTGGCGTTTTGGGGGGGGTTTGGGTGGGTTTGTTTGTTTGTTTTGTTTTTTTTTTACAAATATGGACCATTTATAACCTTACTATCCCTTAGAAACAAATCATTAAAAGTTTTGTCCTAGCATCTAAGTTTCTAAGGTGTATCACTAGTACAGTTGTCCCTTTCTAAATATGGAAGTGCCATACCTGTGGTTCTTCACCATTCTGATGTTATCTGCCTGCAGTTTTGCCAAATAAACATCAATGGTTCATAGTTTGCTTCAGAAGTTCCTTGAACTTGTTCACTAGTGTTGCCAGTAAAGCTTCTCACCACATACCTTAGCCACTTGATAAAATTAACTCTTCAGTACTTTTTTCTCATCAAGATTAACATGAAATTTGTCTGTTTTATTTATTTTCTAGTCCTGATCTTCATCTCCTTATCCTGTGTAGCTTCATTTACATTTGAGGACTACAAAACCACAGACCTTTGCAGGTCAAATCAAGTAGCATTAAACTATCTTCAAGGTTCCAGCGAACCATTAACATCCCTTGTAATAAATGGTGAAACTGAGGCACAAGCCAGCAAGTTGTCCCTGGAAAAGTAACTTATATTCTTGTGTCCTGAGCACCCGTTCTAAATAAAAACTGTACAGAAGGGCCTCAGAGCTCAAACATTACATCAGAAGATTTGCTAATTTTGCTTGCTGAACTCAAGGTACTTTAGGTCTAGATTTTACCTGTGCTTAGCACCCTATGGCAGTTGTGGTCAAAAATTCATTCCCACTGGCATGAGTTGGAACTGGTGAATTCCCAGCAAATCCAACACCAGGATCTCAACTCAGCCACACAGAAAACAAGGAGCATAATCAGCAGCTACCTATGAAAAATACAGGCAATTGCTACATACCCTTATACAATGATGTTAACCTAGGCAGAAGATCTGAAATGCAGTATGTATGGAAAGGAGCAAACGACCTGTCTGGAAATCATACATTGAAACTCACGTAACACATTTCTGAGTGTGGGTGCATGAACAAAGCCCAAACGTACCCATTTCCCAAACAGGACAGAGAACATTAAAAAGAAGGACAATGAAGAAAGTCACCTTTTTCCACAGAGCAAAGCACTGATTACACGGCATTCAGATCTTCAAGTAAACATTCTATACCGAAATGAGCAGCATCTGAATTACAGGAATTGCAGGAATTTAACTCCTACCTAAATCAGCTGCAGTAAGATTAATTCCTTCTCTATGGAAAAGGATCTATACTCAGATTATTCCTCTGCAAAAACAGCTAGCTAATAGCAAAGGTGCAGAAGAAAACTGTATAAAAACTGTATTGAATAAAAAGCTCTGCTCCCACCTGGTGGCAAAAAATAGTACAGAAACAGTAAAAGTCTATAAAGTTAACTTAGAGCTGAAGCAACTTCGGCAAGACAAAAAACCTTCTTCATTTGTGGCAAGCAGTTCTACCTTTACAGTTGTCACAGAACAGTTTTGAGTTAAAATTCCTTACCAAACGATAACTTAAGGTTTTAAGAGTACAACATACTCCACATGTATGGGTTCATACAAACCATAACCTGCTCATACACTTTTTTAATACAGTCAACTGCATTTGTGACACCTAAGTGAAAAACACACAGAAATATAAATTATTCTGACAGCTTTCCTCTCAACAGTAATTAAACCGTTATTGAGTAAGGAGGAGATGAGAGGCGGGCATATAATTCTGAGTTTTCTGAATAGAAATCTCCAGGTCAGCTTCTGGTTAGAGTAAAAAGATTGAAGCCGTCACACACAAAACGCCATTGTACTTGTAAATTAGCTTGTAGCATAAATAGCAGGATTATGCACAAGCCTTTTCACATACGGACTATTTCACAGTTTTAAAATAATTATTTTTGTTCCAGCACTCATGAGTCAGTGACAAAACACAACCAACTGGATATTTTTCATCATGTTTCCCGACTGAATCTGCAAAAATGCATTTCTCATTAGCGACACAGATATGACGGGACCAATGGTCAAAGCCTTTATATCCCACATTGGCTTTCCCGATGTACCCTCTGGACAGTTTCTTATGGTTATTCTTTAACAGGCAATAGCTAGCATTGTTTCCGGATAAAATATGGTTTATAATGGTTAAGGATAATTCTTCAAAATTTGAAAGACAGACCTCTCAGACAGCAAATCAATAAATACAAAAACTATTTCCTGTATTAGAATTTGTGACGAAAGACCTATTTAGACATTACATTTAAGCTACTCTAAATGTCCAGGAATTTCAGCTACTTTGGCATAAACATATTAATACTCTTCTCTTCTTGTAATGGAATGCATTACAAGATCATAAATACCAGGTAATATAATGCACCATTGTTTTCAGAACAGACTTTTCTAACGTTCTCCCTACTACAGCAGCACACAACGGAGTGCAACCAGCCTATTTAAAAATCACAGATCACTTAAACATATTGTTTGACAAGCAGCATCTCGGATAATGACATGGTAATGTCTCATTGGAACGTTTACTCAGGGGGATACAAAACTAGCTTATTTAAATTACATCTTTCATGGCAGTGTTTGAACAATCATCGTATTAAGAACATTAACAGAGGAATTTTCTCTATCAATATTTCACGCTGTGTTTACAAGCAGAGTTAATACCCTTCCAGTGTGACATCCACTCGTGTGTATTAACTATACCTGCAATCTTTATGGCTACAGGATCCTCTGAAACTGGAACAGGTCCCTCTTTGACTTCAACCTGTTTTTCAGGGACCAGAGTAGATGTGGCAGGAGGGGTATACTTAGTCTCAACATAGACCACAGATGTGGAAGCAGAGGGCTTGGAATTGTGAAAAAGACTAGCCCACGATTTTGCAGGCTGATTAACAGGGACTGATCCTGCAACCGGGACTGTTGCCTCAGTAGTAGGTGAAGCTTCCTCAGGCTTAGCTTGGTCTGAGTCAGTGCTTTCCACAGTGTGCAATTCTACCCCATTGGCAGCTGTGTCCTCACCAGAGGATTCAAGTGTTTGTCCATTAGTAACGCCAAGATTTTCAGTAGTATCAGTACCAGCATAAGACTGTACAACAGCTGTCCTTAAAGGGCTATCTCTGCCAGTCTCTGAGGGGATGCAAAACTGTTCAGAATTAGTAACACGGCATACCTCAGGCTGCCCTGCAGTCCTGGTATTGTCTAGTGCGCTAGAAACAGAATCATCAGAGACAGCTTCATTAATGAAGTCCACAGAATTGTCCGGGCTGTTGCAAGTCCTTGGTGTGGCCAGAGAGGGTATGTCTCCCGTCAGTTCCGTATCCTCCGTGCTTATGCTGTTTAGTCCCGATGAATTTGCGTGGCCATTTACAAGAGCTTCTGTGGGAGCGATGCCATCGCTGACATCTTCCAAGTAACTGTAGTATCCAGGTGGTCTTTTTTTCTTCTTTTTACGCTCCCTTTGTCCAAGGCCTCCAGACAAGCCATCATTTTCAGCGTTAGAACCGCTGTCCAAAGCGAGGGTTGGATCAGTGAACTGGCAGTCAATGGAGTTGTAGTTTGTTTCACTGAGACTATCATCAGGGGTTTTCTGAGCAGATGCACAGCTGAGAATGAATTCTGGAGCCTGAGGATTCAGAGTACTGGAAATACTGTAGTCGGTGTTATTTAGTACAGATGACTGTGTCTCAATAACTTCATTAACACCAAATTCAATTCTCTGATACTCTTCCCCTGGACGAAAGAAAACAAACCTGAGTTAGTGAATGACATCTAATCAAAAAGCTGCAAGATCAAGAAAAAAAAATTTCCTGCAACTCAGAAAACAAACTCAAACCAAAATAATTCTTATTGTCTATCTCAATCCTGAACAGGATTTCAAGACATCATTTTCTTAAAGACAACAGAGTATGATTCAGATGTTCTTAAACAGAGTGGGTAGTTTTTCAAATCACTGCACAGTTCCTACAAATAACACCTATAAAATTCACCTATTGAGAAAAACTATTAAAGCCCAAAGACTTGAGCAATATTCTGCATTAATTTAAGCACCGGATAAGTGCATATAAAATACAGTGCAATATTTAACTCCATGCTTCTGAAGTCAGCCTTTTCCACAGATAATTAGAAAATCCAAGCCTTTCCCTGTTTAACTTCTAAAAATAATTTCCACAGGTGCGATTTGGCATTTGGTTTTAGGGGGGTTTGTTTTGTTTTTCCTGGTGTGTAAAGTAAAGATTTATCATAATCATTAATAACTGAAAAATATTTTCATTCACTGTATGGAAACAGTGCAATTACAGCTTTTGAAACTAGGCTCACCAATAACTTAACACAGGTGAATTTATTACTATATGAGAGTATGATATATATAACTATATGATTTTATGACAAGAAATACAACAGGTATGCCTCAAAATAGGTCAGTGTTCAACTGGTACATACAAGAAGTACTGAAAAATTTGCAAACCAGACTGCATTGTTCTGGGGGTCTGGGGTTTTTAATTTTTTTTTTTTTTTTTAATTTATCCTGGAACTTTGACATGCTCTTTAAGGAAATGCTAAGAAAAACTGTCATCACAGGCTGCAGTATCACAAAATATTGCCAGTCAAAAAGTATTACGGTTTCACGGAACTTAATTAGTTTTATAATGCATGCATGCTAACTAGCAACACTGAATACTTCAGTTACAACTATTTCCAGAAATATGAAATAAAGAGATAGACTTAATGACACTTCTGACTCTCAGTAATGTTAAAGCAGCTTACATTGTAGTACTTAAAGTTTTGCAGGTCTTTTTATGATACGTGTCACTGTTTCAGAGATATTAATTTTAATATTTTCTATTTCCCCAAAGATGGGGGGGCGGAAAAAAAAAAAAATTTTTAAAGACACTTACTAGAGAACTAAACAACACTAGATACTATTTCCAAAGGAATATGAGTAGATACACCACTAAACTTTGAAGATTTTGTGCAACTTACATTATGTATAGCATGTCAACAGATGCATATTTTCAAGTATACCACAGACACTCATTAAAAGTGAGGTGTTTGGGTGGTTTTTTGTTTTGGTTTTTGTTTTTATAAACACAACAAAAAGCAAGCAACAGTTTCTAAGGAAAAAAAAGTTATTCACACACCTAAGGAAATAATCCTATGGGAGGACAGAGTCTAGTGAAGAATGTTTTGATACATAACTGTCAACATAACTGTTTTGAAACTCTCCAAATACTTTATAGCAAAGTCCGCTGACAAAAATTTTAGCTTTAAAAAAACAATTGTGAAAGAACAAGTCTAGAGGGTACATATTTTTTAGTATCAAATGAAGAGTAACACATTCAATGTGTCTTGAGGTCTGACTTAAACATGCAATACCAACATATTATCAATTAGTGAACAAAGCTATACAACACAGATGTTAATCACTCTGCTTTGGTCTATTAACTGAACTAAACGAGAAGTAAACACATTTCACATATCAAGTTCAATCTTGCTGCCAGTCAGACTAAAGCAAACTTCATAAAAAAAAAAAAAAAGATAAAACCTCTCCATACACATCTGATTTCTCTACATCATGTTAACAAGTGCCTGAATGTCAGCTTTTCTTCACCTCTCCCCTACATCCATGAGAAAGCATTTTATAACACCATGCCTGTCAATCCACCATTCATCAACTACTTCTGCAATCACTGCCTAGCTATCACCAACCAGAAAAGAGGGCTTATGTTTCTTTTTAAAAAATCAGCAGCCTAGGGGCAGGAAGGTGGAAAGCTGCTGCCTGATATCCACTTAAGAGGGAAGGACTGGGACATCTCAGGCATCACCCTAATTGTTTAGCAGCAACACCAACTGGCGATCAGTGTTATACACTGCCTGACTTGTCAGAACACACACTGCATGAAACCAGCCACAGCCTCATTTGCTTGGAAATGCAGGGCACGGGTTTTAAGGGAGATGGGACACAAATTCACAACAAAACTACTCCTCATTAGTTCATCTACTTATGGAGCATCTTGTTAGTTCAAGCATGAACCAAGAGCTAGCTCATTACCGTCTGTAACAGTAAAAAGCACAAGCAACAACTGGAAACACCCAATATTCCTCCAACCACAATAAGAATTAATTATTGGGCACATTTCAAAACTCTACCAATTCAAAACAAACTGGAGCTTCTGTTTCTTTTCCAAAATCCCTGCTAAAAAAATAATAATTGCTTCAAAACAAAGAATGCCATTTCCCTTCATGGGTGAGTTAAGTCTACGACAGCCAAAAGTGAGAGTCCTCACTTCTGCACTCCTGTTCTGCTCCTCTACTCTCCAGCAAGCTTCCAGCACTTGTGTTACCGAAAGCTAACCTAGCAAAAAAAATAACCCAAGTGAGTACTTTTTCTTCTGTTTTGGTGAACTTATCACCTTACTGTACACTAGACAATGACAAGAGCAAACTCGGGGCAAGCGGGCAGCAGAAAACAAAACCCATCCCTTACAATTATAGCACAATGGTAATTTAGCTGAAGGTGCAAAATTAACATTGTGGGCTAAAATCTTGCCAAGAGCATAACTGATATTCTAGCATTTAACATACAAATTACGAAGTTAAATCTGAGGAATTAAACTTTGCACCTTACAGCAGGACTAGAATAATAAATGCAGTAGCTACTGTCTATGGGATGACCGGCAGAAGCTCATTTGCCATAAGATTGTGTCAAGTTCCTTTGAAAAAATGAGAGGTAATTTTTTCTATTTGTTTTGACTTTCCACTTTGCTTCTGGGCATCTTTGCTTCAATCTAGTTCACAGTGCTATTTCTGAATAGACTGAAACAAATATATCTGTCGTGAACAACATGACAAGCATATTGAAACAAGTACCAACAGATGCTCCAAGGACAAAGTCTATATACAATAGCAAAAGCTGTGCATACATAGTACTAATTAATCTTAACAGAGTTCTGCATATTAGAGCATCAGCTGTGATTTGATTATTCCTAGTAAGTATTAACAGATCTTCTAATTCCGTAATAAAGTTAAATACTGAAGATAAGTATAGGAAAAAAATTAGACTACGGGTGGGTGACATGGTCAGTGTGTGTCGTCTCATGATTATAAATGTTCTGCATAAGCACAGCATTCCATTTTAGTTTCCACAGCTTCTTATGCAGCCATCACAGTGATAATATGCATGCACAGTACAGTGCAAGCTTGTTAAAGACATTTTTCAGGCAAAACCTAATTTGCTGTCATTACCTAATCTCAGGGCTGGGAGGGGTTCTCTCAGGGTCTAGGAATGATCTGAAAAACATTTGTACAAACCAACTTTCTGTATGGCTTGGGAATATTAAAATCTCAGTCTGAAAGAACAGAACTTAAATCCACAGTTAGACAAAGCAATATATGACTGGACACCCCTGTCATCAACAACAGACAATTCCATATGGCCCTTTTAGTGAACATTTCAAACTCCCACCTCAAACTACTCACGATCCTCAAACTGGTCTTGTACTAAATAAAGCTCCTGAATTTTCACAAATATTGCACATCTACCTTCAAACGGAGCCTGCTGTCCTTGTTTATGACTAGCTATCTTATTTACCTTTAAATGCAAGGCCAAAGTCGCTAAGCATAAAGATCAGATGTTCTTAAACATTCATATGTGCGTTTTGGTCCTCTCAAGTACTTTTGCGAAATGTCCAGTCAGACACCTGCATTAGTTTGAAGGAGATCTAGATGTCATTTGTATCATTCTCATAAACATCTGGGTGAGTCTCAGCTTCCTTGCTTTCCCCTGGTTCAGGGCAAAAACCAAACACTAATTTTCCTGCTGCTTAAAAGACTGAGAAAGTTCAGTTTAAACTATATAGAGTGATGATCACACGGCAACTCCTACTTAACTGTCAACTTTATATAACTATGAAGCAAGGCCAGGTTGAAAGGTGTATGGGTTGAGACAGAGCACACGTGTAACTGTTACAGCATTAAAACGGAACTCTGTAAAGCATTTTGACATCACGAGTCATACTTTCACCAAGACAAAAAAAAAAGGGGGGGGAGGGAGAGGGACTTTCCAGAAAAATATGAGAGCCAGAAATAAGAGTCAAAGGGAACACTGAACAGAGCACTGCTTGCAGAACTGTCTTCAGGTTGCCACTGCCAGAAAATACTCACGCTATGGCTGCTACAGGAGGGCCAGCTGAATGCCACACTAGTTACTTATTTCTTCAGTACAAGTTCTCTAGCAAACTTCAGCCCCCCACATTTTTACAGCTACATCCTGCAACATTTCTGCGAGACATGAAGATTGTGTGGTAGCACAATCAAGGAGGAGTAAGCACGTCTACCTAATTAGCTGAAGTTCATGCAGTATTTTCAAATACTCTCATGGATCTCACTCAATAAGGTTGTTTAAAAACCAACCTGCCAAATACATGCATATATACCTACTGAACGAGTCCTAAAGATTAAATTTAAAGAGAGGTTGTAGTAAATCTAAGGAGAGCGTCACAACCTTTAAGTTTAAGCAAAATGGATGTTGATTTCTTACCACGGTGAAACTTACCTGTGGACTTAATACCACATGAAACTGTTTCATTGTATGGGGGGAGCTGTACAAAAAGAGAAATGAAACTTATTTAAAGACAAAGCAACTCTATTAACATTTGATATCAGTTTCATTTGAAACATCTGAATCCTTTAAAAATATCATCATTATTAAGGTTTGATTTTCTGAGAGCACGTCTTGAACTCATGCTTCTATATATATCAAATCCCACACTGTAGCTTCAAGTGTCCTTGCAGATTACCACAGTTACTGAAAGATAAAGATTATCTTGGTTACACACCACAGGCTCATCAACTTCTCAAGCAATTCACCTCACAGCATCAGGATCTTCCTTCAACAGCTCATTTTAAAATCATGGTAAGTTACTATATATCCTCTTTTTAGACAAAAACTGAAGACAGACCTGATTACCTGTGAAAGGATGAAACAAAGTTTTGCGCAGGCAATAGTCACACCTAATAAACCTTCTGACTCTCAAACCTGGTTCAGCTGTAGTGCTGCCCTTGAAATGTTTCAGCTGAGGTGTATTCTTAATCATATTTAACAAAACCAAAAATTTTTATCATCAGCCTAAGCATAATGTAACCAGAGCAGATAGTCTCTATCTGGATTGTAAATATGTCTGGTATAAACCCTGCTATCACTTTATGGACTCAGTGGTTGACACAACTTCTGCTACTGTGTAACCACAGCTGGGCAATTCCTAACCCCCCATTGCCTTTCCCCAAACTCCCCCAGCAGCTGAAACCTTCTCCCCTGCCTGCATGGTGGCCACTGCTACGCTGCAGTCCAGCAGCTGCCTGGAGAACAGCTGAACTGTTTCTGCAGCAGGAGATAAAACTTTGACAGTGTAGTGCAGTTTTATAATACTATTTTAAATATTAATTACAATAGTGTAATAAATACCAAAGACTTCTCCCTTGAAGTCTTCGGTTCTCTAAAGCTACAAATACTTACGTATTGCCTTCTTAAAGCACTTGCTAAAGCACTTCTTGCATCGAAGTGCCAAGAAAAATATTCCTAAAATTCCATTACAAAAAAGGGCACAAGAAGAATACATACTGTAAAATCTACTTATAAACAATAATTCACCTTAACATATCACCTTTCCAGGTCAAAAATGAGAATCCATTGGTCAGAAAGAGACTCCAAGCTGTTAAGAACCCGTTACCCATATTAATATTGAACACAGATTCAATATAGTTTTATTGATAGAGCTAGAAAAGTTACTCTAAAAGTCTATAGTTAACAGTTTATGATAAAACTTGTAATTCTTGTTTTTCTGCAATTCAAAGTGCTTAAGAAAATAAAAAATAAAACAAAATAAAAAGTAGTCCACCTATTGGTCCCCTATATACCTGGTTAATCAACAGCACCTTTGCAAAGCAGACATTTCTGAGTTGACCTGTGTTGTACAACAGGGTCATCTGAATCGTATCAGTCAAGAGATATCTGACAGAACATGTATTAAAAATGCCCTGTAAAAAGAGACATTCTAGACATCTGTTACATTAACTAGTCCCTTGCCTCAGCCCCCCCTTCAGTCTGTAGGTAAGGGACTTCAGAAGGACACTAGCAGCAATGGATGCTGGGACTGCCAGAACTGGCACCGTCCCCAACAGAATGTATGTCAAACACCACTGCAGTATTATAATCTAAGTCTTGTCCTTCTTGAATTTCACCCTAATTTTTTCAGACCACTTTTCTCTGAAATATCTGCACAGTGTAAAACTAATAAGCATATTTTTATTTCATCATCCAGATAATTAAAACATTGAACTGAACCAGATCAAGGACAAACTTAAGGAACACTGTTCAACACAGTTTTTTATTTTGATAGCTAACCAGTAAGTGGTACACTTGAGACAGTTACAAAATGAAGTAAGACCGGTTTGAATGCTGTAGGCTCATGCTTCCTCAACACATTTTATGAGAACAGCTTTACAGAAGTCAAGATATGACATTTTAATTTTCCACAATGTAAGCATCAGAATAGCTGATGTAGGACACCTATGGTGACACTACATAGAGTGCAAACGTCACACTGCTGCTACTGTATTTAATGGTGGGAAAACAGCAATACAACCAGAAGAAACATGTATTATCTGAAGACCTATCCTGCATTACTTCCCACCTACCAGAGAAGATACAAAGCTAACCCTAAAGGCAAGTAGAAGCTATCTTTCTTTCTAAACTTCCCCCACCCCCCAACCCCCCCCCATTCCCTTCATGCACTTTATTGTTTAGAGGTATACTATACTAATTATACTTGGAAAATTAAGTTACAGGAAACTAAGATGCATTAACAATGGTCCTCAGAGTCGTAAAATGTGACAAAAGGATTTCCCTTCCTACAGTTGAAGTGTTTGTTTCCTTTATGTTGAGAGGGGAGGAGGGAAATGTTTGAATGGAATGTTTGAAGGAAAAACATGGAAATTGACCTAGAGGAAAATGTTTTTCAAGTTCAGAGATCAGGACAATAGCATAATACTCTTCCCTACAAAGGAAAATGGTTTCTTCACTCTCTACCAAGAACTACAGAGAATAAGAGTCTACAATACTATCTCTAGTATATTATGAACTCAAACACACAAAGCCAACTGTTTCCACTCTGTGGTTCTCACTGCCACTGTAATTAGCCCATTATTGATCCATTTCTCAGAGCTCATGCACAGCCTTCCTTGTGAGCACAGCTTTGATCGTTAGCAGGGCTCCACCTGTCAAAAAATACTAGGAATCTCTGTGCTTCAAAAGGCTCACAAGATTTAGAAGCCCACCTTTCTTAAAACTAAGAACAGTGCTGAAAAACTTTTCTCTATATCCACCTCAAAAAAAAAAAAGCAAGCAAAGCTGAGGTAATAGGGCTGCATAACTCACTTTCAAAATCCTATCACTAGTGTCAGCTGTTTCAGCTCTGAAAGATGACAAGCAGAAGGTGGAATAATTAATTTCTGATTTCTAAAAATTGACTTAACATCCACATACATGGAAAGACGAGTCCTGTTCAGTATCTTCAGTTTGTAAATTAGAAAGCTAAGAGAGTGGTAAAAACAGTAATTGTATTGTTATATTTCAAATATACACAAAGAAACAGCTTTAAAATGTTATTTCTAAAAGAAGTTTAAAGTAGATCTTACCTCAACAGAGCATCGTGGAGTCACAAAGAACTGATTAAATTCGTCAGGGCTGAACTCCCCAAAAATATACTAAAAATAAAAGAGAAGGATCTCTGTTAAAGAAGGATTTATATTCAATGTCATTAATAAATTTACAGTAATATTTATTAAGATACTAGCATTCAAAAAGATGCGTTGGGTGCCAGAAAACTCACCTGTTCACATCCCAACTCTCATCTTAATTCCTTCCCAAGTCTTTAACAAAGTTCTTTAGGCTCTAGAACTGTATACAATGCATTTTCCTTGAAATTCCCGCTAGAGGTAATCGCAGCACAAAC
This sequence comes from Anarhynchus alexandrinus, assembly GCA_008711295.1. Lineage (NCBI taxonomy): Eukaryota > Metazoa > Chordata > Aves > Charadriiformes > Charadriidae > Anarhynchus > Anarhynchus alexandrinus. The sequence continues at coordinate 5,832,803 of VUYV01000007.1, read as the reverse complement.
TGCAGCTCATCCCGTGACCAGTTTTAAACCAAAATGTAGGGTGAGAAGTCGTATCAGTTCATACAAGCCCTAGGCACAAGCTGGTTTACCTTCTAAAACAACAGAGATACCTACCCTTCACAACAGAAAAAAAACCCAAGAATTACTTTTCCAGAGTTCTGCTAAACTAATGACTTACACCAGACTAATGGTACCACTCCCTAAGTGCACAAGCACAGAACTGAAACTGCCTAAGTGTCAAAAAATACACAAGATCTAAAAATCATCAATTTTGGTATAGCTGCTCCTACAAATTTTGTTACCCCTGTGCCTGAAACTCTGCATAACAAACCTAAGGTGAAATGTCTTTTCGGAACATTATCTTCCAGCACCCTTTTAGATATTTTGCATCTGTATTTCTATGAAGAAAAAAAGAAAAGTAACTTACAAAACCGCAAAAAAAATCCCACACTAAAATGAGAGTTTACATTTCATTTTTTCAATGAAACATTCCCAATAAAAAGGCCTGACATGTTGGCATTTCATAGCACCTGGAAGCTTCTATAAACTTCCACCACCGCTGAAAAGCATCTGAACATTCAAGAGAGCAGAGAGATACTGGGACAGAAAACAGCTGAACAAGGAGTTGAATAAACTGACAAAATAGACAAGAGGACTGGAAAATACCACTGATAACACATTTTTGGCATGTGAAAGGACTCACATTAAGAGAGTCACTAGCCACAAATATTATGGCTACAGATAAAAGCAGGTCAATTTGGTCCAGTACATTACAGCTTACCACTCTCATTCATCTTCAGTGTACGCTGATGGTCATTTAAGATAATTCTTTGCTATTTTCCACCCTTCTATCAGAAAAGTTTTTTTATCAGTGTCAACTCTTGCTCATGGTAAATCCTTAGCTTGGCTGTATCAAAACACAACTAACTAGATTGGGAGTTGAACCACAGAAAAAAGATTTTAAGTTTGAAAAATCATCTATAGTGAAGTGCAGGCTGCTGCCACAAACTGTACATACAGTAATTCAATCCCTTTTTTTTTTACTTTAGGTGATTTATTCCAATAAAACTCATGTACTTGCTGTTTGCATGACTCACAGCCATCTACATTCATAAATTTCAAAGCTTAAGTTTGAACTAAATTCCACTGCAATTACAAAATATAGTTTTCTTACACAGTAAGTGATTTATACATACATCACTTACGTGTGGAAAAGAGTTTAACCATTTGAATGCCCTTCAGTGTTTTTAAACAAATATTAATAGAATCTGGCTTAGTCGACAAACAATTCTAACAGTCAAAATAAACTGGAACATCTGTGATACAACCGTCTGAAGCACAGTGAAACAGTTAATGCTTTAAAAACCCTTCACATAACCAACTGCTAACTACCAACCGAGACAGCACAACACCTAAACAGAACAGGATCCCTAAATTGTACTTGAGTGAATGGCCTCATAGTTCTTGGCACAGGACTCAAACTTGGCCTATGTTCTCAATATAAGCAAGTCATTTTTATACAGTAACGTACCAGCTGGAATTTATCATATTCCCAGAACATGCCAAAGAGAAACACTTGCTGAGTCATAACTAAATTATGTTTTTAGGAGATATTTTTGATGCAGTCATGAATCTCAACTGTAGACTATTAAAAGTTACATAAATACAACCTGAATTCCTCCATATAATAGAGCCTTTTCATTTACCAACATTTTTAACTGAGGTATCACAGGCCCGGTACTTCTTTCCGAGCAAAAGTGCTTCTTTTTCAATTAGGGCACAATACAAAAGTTAAACAAAGTGATCATTAATACGATCTTTATGAAACTGTTTTACTATGTAATGATGTATTCACCTATGGAAGTGTTGTGCCTATGCAACTGTTTCTTCATAACTTAAAACAGGACATTAAAAATTTACCAACACCTAATGCAAACACTAATCTTAGTTAGACTATAGCACAAAAACCCCATCTCATTTGGGCCTAAAGAAATCAGAATTTTATTTTTGTTTATGAGGCTTTATTTAACAATGCTTTACACCTACAAACACGAAATAAACCAGTTAAGAGATCCCTGCATAATAAACTGAGAAAAATACCGTTTCAAAACAAACCTATTAGGCCATACGACTGATGACATTAAACCTACCTAACTTAACCAACCTTCCTTTCCTCTGCCTCTCTCAAGAAACAGATTCCTGCAAACTGCACACCCAGCACCCTCCGCTAGCACGACAGAATCATCCACCCTTTTTAAGGCACAACTACGTGCTGAAGTGAAAAAGAACCGAGATATCACATCACTTGGCAAGTATAACAATCTCTACAAAAAAGGATGCAGAGGAGGGGAAAGCCATGGCATTTTAAGCAACTTGAAATACAGCGCTATACTCCGTGCCTGCTGTCTGTCCATCCTCCAGCCCAATGAATCGGTGTGCCCAGCGCTATACAAACGGTCTCTGTGTAAGAACATACTTGTTTTAGCTGTGAAACAGCTTCAGAAAGACATCACTGTAGTACTTACCCTGAACCACTATACTCAAATTTAAAAGGTTTTTCTGCAACTGAAACGCCTAAGTAGTAAGCATTATTAAGCAAGAGAGCACTAGGATTTTATAAAAGCAATCCCTTGCAAGAAATAATCTCGTTATCAGTATGAGCTTTTGGGGTCCTAGCTTGTACACTCTAAATTATTCCACATAATTTCAAAAGCCTCGAAGTTAGCTTTTTTCCAAACTGCCAAATAAAAATCTAATACTTGGAACAATCAAACAAAAGCTTAATTAAATTATTTACACAATTCCTACACAAGCTACTCACAATCAGCATTCATTTACCCCACACTCTGCAAATAACATTTAAACCACAGAACAGAGATACACCAGCACATGGTAAAACTTTGCCAAAGCCATTTGAGGCCATTTCAGTTGCAATTCTAATGTTTTCAGGTGTGCATTTCCATAAGAAACAGACATACCCATTAGGACTACATCAAATTGATTCCTTTAAATGCCAAACCCGAATGTCCCCTGCACTGTGCCAGTCTCTAAACTCGTGTGTACTTCCAGACCCCAATCACGGATAATAGACTGGGACTTCACCATACAACCTCCGAGGAAAAAGTGGGTTTCAGATACAGACTGCTTACGGTCAGCCCTCACGCAGGCGAGAGATTGCGATTTGCTCGGAGGTAAGCTGCTTGTCATGCCGACCGTTACCGACGTCTCGGCCCATCAACTGCCTTTTACTTTACAGTAACTGCAACTGTACGGTTACCTGAGCAAAGAATCGCTATGACCACGCATATGGACAGACAGCTGAAGTGGCCCCGTTAGCAAAATCCATGCCTATCACCATCGATAATACAAAACCTAAAGTATGTATGGCAACATACTCCAGTGTTGAGTTGAAGCTTAATTACTCAGAGCTCTACACAAATTTTATTTTAAGGCAAAAAAATCAAGCCTTCTCCAAGCAAAAATATTGTTTAACATTCAATTACATATTAAAAAAAATAATTTTGATTTATATGCTCAGACAAAAAAAAAGCATCTGCTTGAAAAGCATGCTAAATAGTAAATGGTATAAATGGTAACTCACAAAGTAGAGCAGGAATGATGCTTAGAAGAAAGTCCAGTCTTACATCGACACTGCATTTGGAACAAAAACTCTAAGAGAATATTGGGGGGAAGTTTTGAGAATTTCCAGTTGTAATGTTACCCCTAGACTTACTTTTAAAGATACATAATCCCTAAGAGGCTTAATTCAGAGTCAAATCTGATCTTCCTCTCCTTCTCAAACCATCTCTGCAACCTACATGGCAGCTTTCTGTTCTGGCTCCTGGGAAGGAATCCTCTCTCACTTTTTTGGGAGTGCGTATTTCACACTGCATTTCTCCTGCCACTCCCCAGATCACTGAACTCCGCAATCGTTAACCTTGCATTAAGAGTAGTCAAGGATACCTCAGTCTGGTGAGCTTGATTTCTGCCATAGCTTAAGAGCAACGTCCAAACAGTACCATATAAATTTCAACGATCTTCCACTTGCAGCTGTATAAGAAAAACAGACGGAAAATAAGTCTCCTCTGGGGGGGGAAGAGGGGCGGGGGTGTGGAGAGGACAAGGCTTTGTGGAATTCCGGGCAGCGGGAATATCTACCTCTGCTACCTTTCCACTTTCTCGTCAGTGTTTCCAAACGTCTCCTTTGGAATAGAAAAACAAAACAGTAAACCTAAAATATACTGGTGGATGTCTTCCATTTTGCAATTCACAACTGTAACCCAATTTGACCATTTATCCGAGATGTAGAGTATGTTATTAAACATACTAAAATTAACATGATTTTAATTAACGTGAGTAAACATATATCAACATAAAAAAATGCCTTTCTTACACCTCATGATCAGATATTGATATTTTTTCCATCTAGTATCTTCCATACTGAGGTGTAACAACTAATCACTTTAAAAAGAAAATTATTCACAAGGTTTAGTTTCCACCAGTTTTTTTTAAATGCTAGTTTCAAGATCCAGAAGTTCTGAACTGGGCGTTTTCAAATGGGAATGCCTTCTTGCAGACACTCACATTCATGAGACCAAAGATGAAAATAAAAGTAAACAATGCTTGAATAACCCTTAAAAATGAGAGCACTTTAGGTGGGATGGTACACAATGTACATAAAATCTCTCCTTTCAGATACTGACACCACCAACAACTAGGACATAAATTTTAAAAAATCAATCCAATATTAAATATACTTTGTGCACTTCTAAAATGGTACCTCTTTTCATATGAAGCTGCTGGTGGCACAGATGCTCCAGTTTTTAATTAAACGTTCTTATGTTACCAGTACTTCAAATTTAATTTATTTGCCTTATTTCCACCTATCAAGATTTTGCAATTAAAGTTCAGGGACTGAATTCAAAACATTCTCATAAAGCATTGGAGAGTACCAAAAAAAAAAAAAAAAAAGTATAACTAAATTCCTGAAAATGTTTGAAAGAACCAGACTGAACTGTAGTTCTGAACTCCTTCCTGTGGGACTGAAGACATCAAAAGATCTGTATCTTTGCCGCCTTCTTGAAGGACTTAAAACGGTGAGACTAGAATGTTATACAAATACTCTGCAGATGAGAAATTTTTTTTTAAGTATATCACCTTTGTGACATATTTTTTCTATAATACAAGTTAACAACATTGAATGAATGAGACTACTGAAGCTGGTACAGCAGAAAGGCCTTCAAGCCGGCATTTCTAAAGCTCACTAGTGAGCTGCTGTCACCAATTTTAATGTTCGGTCTGACACACTGGAAGTGATCAAATTTCCCTGTGTCAAGTACCCACCTCCCAATATTAGTTCTCTTAAAAAAAAAACAAACCTAAAAAAAAACCCAAACAAAAAAACCCCTCGTGTTAAATACCTCTCTTAGAGCAACACCCCAGCCCTTCCAATTGTCAGTCACTGGTGTTTCCAGTCACAACAAAACTGCAATCAGTTCCTAAATTAATCTGTATAATTTGATTACAATAGTATAACATACATCTGCACTCCAGCAGATTTCACACCACTTCGAACAAAACATTTCATCAATGAGATCACCATTACATCGTCTAGATACTAACTGCATCTAGATTATAAAACAAATTACATAAAACCAATTAACCAAATAAATCTACACAAGAAAAATTGTTTTCTATCACACAGGAATGAAAGTAAGAGTACTTTTATATTTGTACAATAACTCTGGTTACCATAACTGACTAAGTGGCATCTTAACTATGCAGACAAAAGCAGCAGCTACTAATTCCAACAAGGGGGGTGGGGAGGTTCTCTGAAGACCCCAAAGGATTAAAATGCCCGACCTGCAAACTCTCCCCATGTCGACTGCGCCCTCCTTAACCACTTAAAAACTGAACGCTAATGTTACCCCACTGCCTTTAATGAAATCTCCACTGGTATTCCAGTCTAGCAACACAAATGCTCTCCTGGAGGAATACAAGGAGGAGGAGTACGTGTTACACAGCTGCTTGTCCTAGAAAAATGGGTAGAAATAGCACTGCTGATGCATCATCATCTTGGCATCACCTGCGCTACAAGAAAGCTAGGAAAATGAAGTGTCAACTTCTGCTTTCAAGAAGCATTAACGTGGCTTTCATCTAATAACCAACAGCTTCAGATCTTCCAGTCAAATTAGTTTAAGCTGCAAATACTCCCACTTCCAACTGCTTTTCCACAAACGAGTTAAAAATACAGCTTTTACTTAAGAGTGGCAAGGAATAATTCAACTGTATCTAAGCAGAAGGCCTAACAAGTCAAAACTAGTTCACATATAAATTGAAATGATGAAATAGCTTATGTATACGATAAGCTATACAATCTTGCTCACCGAGCTACTTCTACAAAGTATATTTATTCTTAAAGCTATCAGGACAGGCTGGAGTAGAGGAAGAAAATGAACCATTCAGACAGAAGTCTCTTTTCTGGCAAGGAAAAAAGGGCACATGCGTATGACTGCACTTGGGTTTTATTAGCAAAGAAAACGTTCTTCCATTAGTCATCCCGGCAGCAAATAAGGTATTTCTCCCTCACCCTTTACTCCTCTCCCATTTTGCCAAGGTTTGTCAATTTTTTTTCTGGAAACTGCAGGGACAGACAGCCTTCCCTCACATTCTCCTTCCTTTCGAGCTCAAATCTATCAAGTTTTAGTACACAGACTAATTACTTAATTTGATACAACAAGGTTTTCCGAACTTCCAAATCCCAAGAAACTTATTGCTAAAATGCTTATAAAAACACAGACAAAATTGTGAGACTGAAAAACTGGGGGATGTTTGGGGATCTTTTTAGATTCTGAATTTGCAAGCAACAACTTGTAACCAGGAGCTACGAAGACCACTGGCCACATGTTTACAGCTGTATCACAGCCTAAATAGCACTATTTTAAGCAAATCCATTTCTGAAAAAATCCTATGCAGATATATCCTCTTTATGGAAAACTAAATTCCATTTTTATAAATAAAATCTATGGAATTAAAGTTGTACTTTAAGGTGGAGTGGTTGCATATTAAAGCTTTTAACAGTTGAAAACACGACAAATCGTGAGCAAACTCTTAGTACAGTTTACAGTCCTTTATCACTAGCCTGCAGCTTAAAACTAGAACATTAACAAATCTACATAGTGCCTGGAGAAAGATCAGAGCTAGGTAAATGTAGGTCAACTAAGCCCATGAGTCAGTGCAACTCTGCCTGCCTACCATTTAAGCAATCAAAGGCTCAAAAATATAGTGCATGATTGTACCTTCCCCTTCATTTTTTTTCCAATTCAGGGTTTCTTGGATGTTATTACAGAATCCTTACAGTTAAAGGAAGTTAGGCTTTTTCCGCACATTTTACAGGAATTAATCTAAGGGGAATTTATTCCATTATGAAAAAAAAAATAATAATAAGAAGAAAGATCATTCTCAAAAGCTTATTTTCCGATCAGAGGAAAAGCCGGACCACTGGCTAGTATGAAAGCACAAGTTGGTGAAATTCCAGCTGTGGCCACAACATTACTGGAAGGGCAGGTTTAATGAACAAATGGCCCTTACAGCCTGACACTATCATGAGGGCACAACACAGATCAGAACAGTTTATCCTGAAGATTGTACTTCAAATATTCACAAAAGCAGAGCAGGTTGTGCTCTTTCATTACTATTAGTTTTCATCAATTAACACAACATATTTCAAGTAAGAGCAACAAACTGAACAACCACCATACAAAGGACTGCCAAAACACTAGCCAATTTCTTACACCCAAACAAATTCTGTTTATGTACTCTCTTCATTCTATTACTAAAAATGAGGTGCTTGTTGGCATTCTTCCATTTCAAAGAAACAGCAGCTACCACAAAATCCAACTAACCCAAGGAAGCTGTCTATAAACTGCCGATTGTAGTTGAGGGTAGGGGTGAATAAAAAACAACCCATCACCTTACACAGACACCAGACACCACTGCATTTAGGGATGCACCGTACCTTCCCCAGCTACGGGAAGACTCTATTATCAGCAGGACTGTCCCAGCAAAAAACCTCTGCTGTTTCACATTTAAAGCTTTCCCCAACTGGTATTTTTCTTCTGTTCCACAAAACAAAACAAACAAACAAAAAACCCACACAGAGACAATTTTATTTTGTAAATAATAACAGCATAAAGAGGGCAATGCAGCTGTATCACTTATATGTGATCATAAAGCAACAGCCCAGTGACTGGAGGATTTTATCTACATTCTATATACCTTTTAATTTGCATCCTATGAGACAGCATCGGCTATTCTTGCTTTACTCTTTTTCAAATACAAGAAAATATCTTCCTTGGACCTTCCACTGGAACCCAAGTTAAGAACTTACATTCACGTGTGATACCAACAAAAGCTGCAGTGAAGAGCAGTCAGTTTGGGACTGCAGCAGGAATAGCTGGAAAGTGCATACCAGACAGCAAGAAATAGGGAAGATAACAACTGAATTGTCAGAGCTGATTACATCAAATCTTAGCTCTCCAGAGAGCAAAAGATGGAATTTCTGACACCTTTACACCAACAGCTCCACTACTACAAGCCCACAGAACATCTGCCAGTCATCCAGAGAAGTAATATTTTCCAACGTATTTTCTTGCCATGTTAAATCAAAATATAAGCCAAACAAAAATACTTTCCTATTAAATTCTCCAAGCAGACAGTCCTTGCAAGTATCAAAAAAAACCCCAAAAAACAAACTTCCAAAATGGGTAAATAGGTCCTTCCTCAGTTTTGAATTCAAGAACAGCGGTCAGTAAAACACCTATTGCAAAGCCTCTATCCTCACACCCCAAAGAGTTTGACACCACCAGTTTCGAGCTGGTTGCTCGTAATTGAGCAAACGCATTTACATCAAGCTCTGCAAGCTCTGCTTGCGCTGAACTAGCCACCAAGTCTAATGTGCAAATTGTACACTCTTCCTGTAACGAAGGACAAAAATAATTAAGACCTGAATTATTCTGATTTACTATAGCATGATAAGCACTGAGGAGAGAGAAGTTGGAACATGAAGTTACTCAAGAACACAGCCAGTTTAACTACTATTTTATTATAGGTGGGGCAGGCAAAACAATCTCTCACTAATTTTATCTAATACTTCCCAGCAGAAAAACCGTGGTGTTAGCCATTTTTTTTCTCTGCCAGACTAAAATCATTAGGGCTGCAACCTTCGTGCCAGATACCTACAGCACAACAAACTTCTAAGAACACAGTAGTAAAATCAGTTTTGCAGCTGGAGAACACTGCTTTGGCCACATTAAATAGCAAATTGTCTTTGAACACCTCACAGCAGTCCACCCAAATTCCAAAGACGCTGTACAAATCAGCATTTTTCTGAGGTTTACAAAAATCTTTATTTAGCAGGTATTTTAGCAACTAAGATTTTGAAGGATTGTTTTCAACGAGCTGCTCGCAATTCTTCCAGGTGGAAGAACAGCACATGCACTATCTTTTTTACCATCCGCATAGTTGAGAGTACCGAGGAGCCAGTACATTCCTCCCCGGCGAGGCAGGATGCTCTGGGCTACCAGAACAAAGACAGGCTTTCCCTGTAATGGCTCCCAGCTAGTAAGCTTCAGAGGTGCTTGGCAGTGCCCTGGCAGAGGAAAGCCTTTCTTCTTCTGTGCTTAGTATACCTGAATTTACCTCATAGGCCTCCTCTATCCTTTAAATCCATGATTTTAAAAAGTAAAACTAATACATCTAGAATTGGACGAGGTTATTAAAAAGAAAAAAGGAGACAGAGCTCTGGCAAGAAAAAGTGCAACAAGTCCCTGAGTTTTAAGGAATTAAACAAGTTTGAATATAAGCACATTTTTAAGTGGTTCAAGAAGAAGATTACAATTGGCTTGATGAGGCCAAAAATGAAGAACAAGAGTTAGATGAAGAGATGACACAGGATCTAAAGCTATTGGTAGAGGCAACACAGGAAAAAAAGAAATGGAAAGAACTGGTCTGTGCCTGCCAGACCACTCTCCTCAAGCTGAATTATCACCCAAAATTCTGGAATCACATAATCCTACGGCTGTCAGAAGTCTCTTTAATTCAGCTACAGCAGTACGTATCTCAGCTCCTTTAATAATACTCCCTCTCTTGTGAATTGCTCCATGCGTTTGAGCAGCAGACGCCCTTTCCATACAGGTAAAGTGATAACTTTGCAGATACAGCGTGTGAGATTGAGCATGGCACCCTAGCATTTAAGATAAGGAAATTACACTAAAAATTACACTTCTAAAATCAAGTACTCAAAAGCAAAGCTGCACAAAAATTAAGACTGACAGCACCTTCATTTGATTACCACTAGTTTGTGTACATTCGATATAGTCTTTACTTATTTCCACTATTCACATGTTTTCAGGGAACTAATACCTCACAAGATCCATAGGGACCCATCCCAGGGGATGATACCCTCCTTGTTAGTAAGGGTGAAACTGCTGCTCCAGTTTGTCAAGCAAGCTGGAAAATACACGGGAAGATAAACAAAAGTGGGAAAAGAACAGATAGCCTCTGAATAACTGTAGCTAAATATTGTGGAAAACGAAAATCTACCTCTACCAACACCACAGCCAGACAAGCCACCCACACAATGCTTTTCACAAGCAATTACTCAGGGCAGGATTTAAAACAGCTTAGATTAGGTGAGGTAAAAAGTAGCTATCTGGACTCCTGACATCCTGACAAGGAATACAGCTTAGCACCTTCAGAAGACAGTTGAGCCCCCCTACCCAGGACTGATATGCCTCTTCTGAAGGCCCAACTTTGCACCTCAACCCTAATTTTCAGAAGTGCCGAGCGCTCAGAACTACAGAAAGTTTAAGATCAATCTAAGTGTGGTACAAAGTCCTATCAAAACCACATCAGCCTCCAAGAACAGAAATAGACAATGCAAAACCTAATGATGCCCAGAGCTGGTACAGGGGTAACCACCCTGGCAGGGCACCGCATGTGTAACAGTGACAGAAAGAGAAAACACGGGCCCATCTTTAAAAACAAGCACCACCCGCTCCATTCACCAAGGCCACACAGTTTGTACTCGCCTTTTCGTTTTGCTGGATTCACAAACCCACCTCTTCTGTGCCAGTGATGGCACACGCTGAACTGATCAGCGACATGATTATACTCAAACTGAGAGAAAATGATCCAGATAATTGTGTTTTTTCTTTTTTGCACTGGGGGAAGGAGGGTTAAGAGAAGGTGAGGAACCAGCGTAAAGCAAAAGATGCAAGTGGCCAGGAGCAAGAAAGAATGAGACTTTCCTCTTTGCAAGTTGTGACCTGCCAAAAATGGGTTATAATCTCGTACAGAAACAGCCAAAAATAAACCAGAGAACTTGCGAAAAACACAACGATTGGTAATGACTCAAGGGGATCACAGAAACGAAACGCAACCGCCACCACATAATAAAGCCTCCTGCATTTTAAGCTCTGTAACTGCTGAATTTTGACAGTAATTCCAGCAGAGGTTCTTACTCCATTTTTTCTCCGCAGGAACTCAAGCCCCTTCCACTACTTCACCACATGACCCGCGTACGCTGTGTCCCCCCCGGCAGACAGAAACTGAGGACACCATCTACTGTTTTGATCCCGAGTCCATACGCAGCCGCCCGTCTCCTCCGCCAGCCTGACGTGTGGCGAGTGGCAGGTGGAAACCCAAGAGGATCTGGCACTGCCCATGACAACAACTTCGTATTTTGAAGTGGTACGCAAGTTAAAATGAAAATTGGGACACCACACATGCCACCTCCTCCTGAGATAGTTTTAGAGCACAAGTATCTGCAACACAATTTTATGTAGACACAAGACAGCTGTTAAAATGAATGCAGAGATTAATACACTGCTGCAACTAAAAGACAGATAGTAAGCATATTCAACACCCATTTTTTTAAATGGCAGCATTAAAAACTGGGTATGAATATGGCAATAGGTTTACTGTATGATAATAACGCTGTCAATTTTAAGACTTTTTTTTCTTTTAAGGTAGCTCATTTCAAAAGAATAACACAGTGGTACTACTTCAGCTCTTTCCTTATACGAGCTCTTCTGTTAGCACTCTGAACAGAATGCAGAACAGAGCACTCAAGCTATTTCCCAACACATTTACAGTACTGAAGATACTGAAACTCTCTTGCTTTCTGAGGGGGATGAAGGGACTAAACCAGGGTACACCCTGACACACCACCACTGATAAAGCCCACACCGCTGAGATCAGAGTACACAACCGATAGCTCATGTACCCACTCCATCCAGGGAGGAGTTGGAGTCACCGCTTCCTTGGCCTGCGCATCCAGCCATCTACACACGGGAGTATCGATACACGGCCGGGGAGGCAACAACGCAGCGCAGGCTCTTCAGCTTACTCACTGCAAGGGCAGAGGCAGAAGCAGCTGCTGTCTGCAGTGTCCCTGCTCACACCCCTCACCTCCACCGGCACGTCTGCAACTCCAGCACCTTCTGTCCTCTCCCTCATCCGCCTACGGTAAAAAGGAGCGAGAGCATTTTAGGGGACCCCACGTAAATACCAGCAAATTGCCATCTAATCCACAATGCTGACAAGGTTGAACAACAGTGATGAAACCACACCCTCATATTTCAGCCTGCGTACTGTGAATTTATAACACTTTCCACTTTCAAACACCACCAATTTAGGCAGCCTTTGAAAAAACGTGTTTCTCATGCAGCTGTATGTTGCCTCCTTTAGTCCCAAATCCAATAAAAAAAATCTTGTAAATCATAAAACCATTTGGTAAACACGATCAGTCACTCATACTATTGTTCAAAATGGCTGTTTTGCAAGTAAGGCAGAAAATACAAACTGAACTGAGTTTCAAATTAGCGATGTCTGCCATTATCAAATATTGCAACCTCTGGCTGCTCAGTAAACACACTGGATGCGTTGGACACTCATACTTGGAGCTGACCTTCAAAGATGATATAATAAGCAGTTGTTTACTAATTATAAGCACTTTTTTTTTTTAAGCGGTCATAAAATAAATAAATTTGAAGCACAAACACTTTACAAAATTTGGTATGCAAATCAAACAGCTATAAAATACCTTAGTTCTTAGCTAAGCCCTAAGATTTTCGGCTAGGAAAAAAAAAAGTGAAGAACTAAGACTAACTATAAAATCATACTACCATGAAAATATTGTACATGCACATGACGTGCAGCTCAGCACACACCAAGCACTGCTTCTGGGAATGAGGGACCCCTCCAGCCCACTGCAACTCCTGATCGTGGTACCCATCATTACCAGCAGCAGCACAAAGCAAAGGAAGAAAACGTGCACAACTGCCTTAACACATGGTTCCAGGAGTGAACACTGATGAGAACTCAAGGAAAACTCTACTTTAAGGATGCAATTACACCAAAGCAGAAAGCCACAATGGCCTTTATGTGACAATCATTAGTACTAAGCGTAATACACATCCATTGCCTTTATCCTCTCCAATTAAAAAAACTCTTTGGCAACATCTGAAACAGCATCTGGTATTTACAGTCATTTTGACTCACAGCAACAAGAGTGACCACCACAATTCAGTGTTGTGTTTGAACAAGGGAAAAGTTCAAAAGACTGAGAACGCAAACCTGTTGACATGAGCAAACTCAACAGCTTTATTTCTTCTGCTCTGAAAGGTGACTACTCCTCTTTCACACTTCCATGGTTCTGCTGCACTTACATTTTCTGTTGCTTGCAATGCCAGGATGATAATTTTACGTATCTCATTCTTGCTTGCTATGAAAGTATATTAGCAGCATAAACACTTTTTTGTCATCTGAAGTTTTGTTAGGGAACTTTCACTATCTGTGACTTGTGGAAGCTTAAACTTCTTGGTATGGGGCAATAGTCTACGGTCGCAGACTTTAGCTGAGAAGAAAATGAGTATCGGGAAATTGCCTAAGTAAGTTGTCTTTGACTTTTTTCCAACTTTGTATCAATTAACTACAGTGCTGCATGGAAATTTTCAAACAGTGGCAGCTTTGGTTTTGTATCCCAAAGGCAGCAGAGTAACAGCAAGTGAATTTTTCCACGCTTTATGGACATTACAGCACTATTTCTTACTTACGTTTGGTAACAGCTAACTATTATTAGAGACCATAAGATTTAATGGATAGACTGAAGTAGACTGGAACTCAGGAGAACTTGATTCTTCTTGCAATTCAGCTGTAACTTGTGCTGACAATGACTCTTTCTCTCTCTGCTTTATTTCCCTCTCCTTTTATCATACCTACTCATATTTAAAATGACAAGACCATCCCGTGCTACGTACCGGTACAGCATCATTTTTAACCAAATACCCTCCTAAGTAGCATGGTCCAAAAATATTATTGGAATACAATTAATCTAATTGCCTGTTGCTACCATTAAACTAAGCAACTGAACTTTTTCCATCTCCCTCTCCATCCATCCTAATGCTTGCAGCAAGAATCAAAGGGGTTATCAAGACCTTGCTTCTACCTCCCCCTTTTTTCTGTCACAGTCATTTCTTCAGCTCCCACCTTGTAAAGAAGGTTTGAATTAATTTCCCTCTTTAAAACTTACACTCAGCCTGTTCAAACAAGAGCCATGTGCAACAGGAACTCTGCTTCACCAGACAACCAGGAGCGAGAATATCTGTGGTTTGATACCACGTCCAGCGTCTGAAGCGCCGATACATTCACACAGTGGAAGTCAGCACATCTGCAGTCACACCCAATACCTGCCAAACCCACCCGGTTCTAGCAGTTTTCAATGCTAACAACAGATGAGCTTCAACCAATTTAAACCACGTACGTGTATGTTTGCAACACAGGCTAAAGAGCAAATCACATACAGTTCCTGCTGAGATCATGTGTGCATATAGCAAAACTGTTAAGTACTCATGAAAATAAGGACATTACCTTAACACTGTAAGAATCGCTATTGGTAACACGTTGCTACACTACCTACAAAGGAATCCCGCTCCAACAGGACAAAAACATTTTCACGACAAAAGCCTTCACTGCTTTGCATGAATGAGATACAATTTCTGTATTTGAAGTTACACTGGTAAATCCATCGCCAGCCTGCAACATTCATGGGGAAAAACGAGGCAGGAAACCTGTGAATCTCCACACATTCATCCAATGTTGGATGAAAAAACACGCCCGCTGCACTGAGGGAATACAGCACTGCTACTTCTGCTAGTATGTTCAGTTTAGTTCAAACAAAACAACCAGAGAGAAGCCTTTCGTACACAGAATTCTTTGAAGAAAACCTACTTTCTTATGTTTTTTTAAATGCATCTTTTCACACAACCTTTAGATATATGTTGTTCTTCGGTTTCTTAAAGATAAGGCATTCCACCTCAAAGACAAACCCCAATTGCAGGTTTTACTTTTGTTAAAAAGTAAAAAAGTTACAGAACCCTTAAGTGATTTTCCAGTTTGTGTTAACATACCATTCAATGGAAGCTGATCCATATCCCTTTCTTGACTACTACAATTCCAATGCAAAAAACATACAGTGCTTCTTTTAAAACATCCATATATGATATGAATTCACAAACGAAACTATAAGCAGCAAAATTCCCAAAAGCACTCTGGCACATTTCTTTCAGTTTGTACGGCACTAACATTTGTGACTATCATAGGATCTCAAGAAGGCCTTTCTCAATTTTATGTTAAACACGTGCTTTTCCATAAGGTGTACGGCTGAAGTAAGCCTTACACAAACACTTTGTTAGGACTACCGTGATTTAAGCTACCCCTGCCTAACTACAGGTGAACAAAAACAGACCTTATAGCACGCACCAAGGAGCAAGAAATGTTAAGCTGGCAAACAAGGCGGAAAAGTTCTTACATGTATTTAAAATATCAAGAATATCTGCAATTAAATTAAGTATTAGAGAGTCAAATACAAAAATGAAAAAGACTAATGTACTTCAAAGTTTTACTTTATTAGCGTGTTAATGAATATATTAACATGAGCGCTAATCTAGCAAAATCCTTTAAAGTGTTTTAAAAATAATCAACACAGCACCATTATTGGGAATATTTAAAACACAGTCTTAAACGCACACGTTACAATTTCATAAAATAAAAATCGGGTTTAGAATCCCAATTTTAAAATATCAGACTATTCCATTATGGAGTATTCATTTATATATATAAATATACACACACACTTTTTTCCACCATGAAGCATAACCCTTTGTTGCATAATCCCCAGTTGTATGTTTAATGATCACACATAAAACACTTCCATCAAAAAGAAAAAACGCAGTTCTAGCATGTTTAATTCTTTGGAAATGAACATCTACATTGCTGAAATGGCATTAGAGTGACAAATGACTATAATCCAATGGCCCAAGGCCAGCAACTTCTATTACAACAGATTTGGCTGTTTTGTACGACACAGCATGTTGCATGTATATCACTAAACAGAAACGAGACTGCTTAGTTTACCTATAAACAAAACCCCACTTAAGTCTACAAGTATTTTAACAGCAACATGAATGGAAAAAGCAGTGTGTCTAAGCAACTGCTACAAAAACTGGATTTATTAATAGGTAGATGCCCGGATCCATTCTAAAAAGTCTCCAAATCAGTGCTATATTCTAGAATGCACAGAATAGCAGTGATTCACAAAAGCTGTGTGTTTTATTCTACTATTTGCATGCTGCCATATAGTTCCAAATTTAAGTTCTATGTCAGTTTTCCCAGACTTCCCTTTCTTAAGTTAAGCATCCCACATTCACCCACTGTACTCTGCGTGGATTCACCATTCACATTTTAGGAAGACAAGTGATACCTTCTGGCTACCTAAACTCACAGCTTCAGCTGCAGCCTGAATTCCCGAGACAACAGAAGCCTCGAACTACTCACAAAGTACGACCCCAGGCCCTTCTGAGCAATGAAAGCGGGACTGAAAAAAAAAAAAAAAACAACCAAAAAAAGAACAAATTGGGGGGGGAACGGGGACGGGACACGAGACAACACGCACGACAAATCCAGCTTCTTCACCCCTTTAAAACACTGAAGAGCAACTGAGCAGGACAGGGGAGAAGCAGCAGCTACAAGGTGATGCACTCAAAACACCTCCCTCCAAACGCGCCCACTGGCAGCCTTTGCCCAGAGCCACCTTTCATTGGGCATTCCGGGTGTCCCCCATAGTTTTCAGTGTATTTCAGGAACCTGACAGACAGAATCCACATTGCCGTCTCTCCAAGCACTTCTTTCTGCCTGTAAGGTTACGGTAACATTAGACACATCTGCCCAGATGCAAGCAAGCTAGCACAAGAAACTCATCCAGCTGCATAACAACCTTTTTTTTTTTTTTAAGATTATTTTTCACACAGATCGACTTCCTAATCAAGGTCACCCACAAACGTCAGGCAATACACTGCAAAGACAGCACAGAACAACTGCCTACAGACTGCTGCTTTTGGGTTTTGGGGGTTTTTTTTTTCTCCTTTCTTTCAGAAACAGCACTGGCTTAAGGGAACATCAAACTACACCCTGCCAGGGAGCAGCCCTCCGAGCCAGCCGTGAAAGAGGTAGTTTGCAGTGCAGTATTTCAGGGAGTCGGATTGCATGCCGTGTTCTGAGTTCCAGTTATTCTGGTTGCCAGGCCAGACACAGGCTCGGGTGAGGATGAGCAGCTTACCAGCTTGTTCAGCTTTTTCTGAACACAAACTCCACTGGTTTTTACTTCAGCTGGGTTTGGGGGCAATACGGTACATTTAAAATGGCACTGAGTTAATTTGACACCACAGTAATGGTGAAAGAACAAAACAAGCATAAATGATTCATTCTGCTATGGTATCCTTTCCTCTGCTTAACTTGTTTTCACAAGATTTATAAATGATGCGTTTGTATTAATTCTTTCTATGAAAAACAATAGAAAAAGTGGCTAAAACAACTGTTTATACAGTTCCTACAGAGTATTACTCTTTCCAAACAGGGAAATAGTTTTAAAATGTCTTTTTTTTTTTTTCAGAAGATTTTTAGATGATCTTGATGACAAATAGTTTCAACTATATCCAGTGCTAAACCAGCTCAAAATCTGTAGTGTCATACAAAACCTGTAGTGATACAGCAGGTTTACTTCTAGCTCACCTTAATAAAAAAAAAAAAACTTACAGATTTTGAATATACTTAGAACACGCCCAGAAAACTGACAGCAACACTGAAATATCTCATTAAATGATTATGAAATAATGACATGGAATACAGAGGTACGAAGGATCAGCAATATCTAAACAGTGTTACCATATACTCATGTGCTTGCTGACTAGCTGGCCATCCAAAATTAACACCCCTTTGAAAAGACACAATATGGTCATGTTTCACGATTCGTCTGTTAGAATGTGCAAACTGACTGATGAAACATTTCTGCCCACTATTACATGAATCCATTTATTGGCAGAAATCTGACTACATGTTTTAGCTATTAGAAGTGCATGATTTTCCTGAAGACTTTCCCCCCCCCGTGTGACAAAAAAATGTCTCAATTGCGGTACACTCAAATTACAGTCACATGGAAAAACTAAGCACTTTTGTCTAGGACTCTGCATTATGACACAAACATAATGACTAAATAATGTTATCTGGTCTTGTGTTCAGAACAGGCAACTTTTATCAAAACTCTCTAATTTGCTAATGATCTGCAACACTACCATGGAAAAATAAAAGGAAACACCTACACGTACAACTGTATCCCTGAATTTATCTTCAGGTTCTCCATCTAGAGGAGTCCAAAACATTGTTACGTTACTTCAGCATTACAGCACTATATTGCTCCTGAATATGTATTCACATAAATCCCAGACAGCATTTAAATAAACTGTTTACANGGGGGGGGGGGGGAAAACAAAACACCAAAATAGGCTGTGTTTAATGACACGAAGAAAGCATTAACTGAAAGGTATCTTACAGATTTGTTTCCAAATTATATATAAATTTAGGCAGCAATCCTCACAAGACCTAAACACTTTGGACTTAAAGACCTTTGCTTATAGAAGGGGTTGATTTAAATGTGTATGCACAAGTTACTACTAAAAATGAATTTACACTCTAGTTTTAATTACAGCTATGCAGTGCTTCACCAGAAACTAAATCATCAGCTGAACTTTTTTTGTTTCAAGGTAAACCAACTTAATTAAGTACAGACACAAAAGTGTCCTTAATTCTTATAAACCAAAAAAAAAAAAAGCTGCAATGTAAAACCCAGTCTTATCAAACTGACCACATGCACTGCTGTCTAGTACTGAGGGAAAGGGAAAGCAGCAACTAAAACAGCTTCTGACTTGGACACTGAATCCTTCTGATCCATGTGCATTCTAACTATCATTCATTAGGACAGAAAAAAAAGTCCAAAACTAAGTAAGTTTCCTCCACTTTGAAAGAAGAGTTGAAGGATACAAAATTTTAAACAAACTCCAGAAACCACAACTGCCCTCAGAACACCCATGTTAACAAAATTACAACCCTCTTTCTCTCAAATATAAATAAATCAAGCTGGACAAGAAATGCCGTGATAGTTTTCACCGATTACAAACTTTTGTTCGTGGAAAAATTATTGTGAGTGCCACTAGTGCACAACGTTATTACATGTGTACCTTAACTACCCTTCAGAAAAAAACCCACAGAATTCAGCATAAAGCATCACCTTGTTTGAAACATTTAAATTTTATGAAAGATACTTTTCACCACAAAAGATCCAGTTCTTAATAAAATTATCATTAGCGCAATCAAAGTTTTCTAAACTTCATTATTTGCTAAAAAGAAAGTTGTATGAAGTCTCGCAAATAAACACCTCAGTACACCACACACATTACCCGACATTTTTACTTTAAAGCTTTTGGGGAAATAAAACATTACAGTAAAGAAATAGCGAAGTTAANCTTTTCACCACCAAAAGATCCAGTTCTTAATAAAATTATCATTAGCGCAATCAAAGTTTTCTAAACTTCATTATTTGCTAAAAAGAAAGTTGTATGAAGTCTCGCAAATAAACACCTCAGTACACCACACACATTACCCGACATTTTTACTTTAAAGCTTTTGGGGAAATAAAACATTACAGTAAAGAAATAGCGAAGTTAACCCATTCAATCATTTGCTCTAAGCACACACTAGATTAGATCAGGAATCGAGCCTTTAACCTCCAGTGAAAAACTACCACGATTGCAGGTTGTTGGGTTTTTTTTTACTCGGCGCACAAATCTTCTGGCTGGTTTAATTAGTGGGAGACAGGGAAACTGCACACGCATCCCTATGCATAGTAATCTTGCAACACTCAGCCCTTTGCACCCCAATGCACTGAGTGTTTGGGCGGGGGGGGGGGGGGGGATTGTTTTAAAAACTCCT
>VUYV01000007.1:5790658-5812023 GCA_008711295.1 Anarhynchus alexandrinus | reverse complement strand
GGGCAGGGGGCGGGGCGGCCCTGAGGAAGGGGCCCGGCGGCGGGGAGCGGACGCCGCCTCCCTGAGGGGAAGGAGCGGGGCAGCCCGAGGCGGGAAGGCGGGCGAGGCTGCCGAAAAGCTTCGCTTTCAGCCCCTAGGCATCGTCCGGGGCGGGGGAGTCGCCGTGAGGCGGGCCCGGGCTGAGGGGAGCCCGCTGTCTCCAGAGCGAGTGGCGGGAGGCGGCTGGTGGCGCACCGCTGGAGCCGCGGCCGTGCGGGCTGTGCCCAGCTGGGTAACCTGGGCGAGGCGTGCTGCCGGGCTCCGGTAGTGCCGTGGAGGAGAAACGCAGCTGTGAAAAGTGGAAGGGCGCACGGCGGCGGGCTGCCCCCGGGGGTTAATCGTGGGGTCCCCTATGAAGGCTGTGGAAGGCCGCCTGGTGAGGGGCCCTCCGCGGGTGAGGGGCGGGCTGCGTGCCCGTGGGCTGGCAGGGTGAAGCCGTCCCGTGTCTGTCCCAAATCACCTGAGTGGGAATGGCTTCAGTGTTTGTATCTGGAAAAAAAAAAGCCACACCAAACCTAAGTGACTAACCCAATCTCATGATTTTGAGAGGGCTGAGTCATAACTGAATACTGAAACCCCCAGGCAAGAATCCATTAAATTAATCGCTAATTTACTATGTATTTTTATCCTTAAACTATTGAATCCTGCAAAAGTCTACTTCAGCTGGGGAGTAAGTGTTAGAGAAAGCTTAACATTGCTGTGAAAGTTGAAGAAAAGGAACTAAAGAACTTTGTGTCTTTGGCTGTCCAGAGAGGCGGTTCACTGAGAGTGGAAAGAAGTCTTCATCCACCTTTATACAATAAGGGCATTTCCCTCCCGTTTTATGAAGTGCAACGCTCAATGTGTGCTCATGGCAGTAATGGGAAGGAAGGACAGTAAATGATTTTCTGTATCAGCCTCGGTCCTTTTAGGTGGCACACCCTGCCGCTGCCTTTCTTTTGTTTCTACCAAGTGTTGCTCTTCTGTCCTAAGGCAGAGACCTAGCAGTGAAAATGGCAGTTTAATATTAAAATAGAGAAACAAAAAAGGCAGACAAATGTATAGGCTTTTTGCATACAGCATTTCAAACATCTGAAATCCCCTCTCCCCTCGGGAGTCTAATTTACAAGGTAAATAATGGAGTGAAAACCCTTACATAGCTCATCTGGTTGAAGGCAAAATTCCCTTCTGCCCACAATAGTGCCGAAGTACACTGACTGTTGTTGCTGGGAAGGCTTTCCCTTCAAATGGCTGAAAATACAAATGAGCACAGTGCCTCCCGCCTGAAAACCAGTTAATTCAAATACCACTACTGTTAAAAGCCATAGCTGATGGTGAAAACTGACATGGGCAGAAAGGATGTCACTGTCTTGTAGTTCAGCAACACCTTCAATTTTATCTGGTCTCAATAGTTTCATTGTAAAGTCTGTTACCATTTTACCACAATGTTTTGTAATAGTGTCACTTTTGTAAGTTTTATTGTAATAGCATGCTTGGAAGAAACTTACCTGCTGAAAAGTTTCCACCTCCATTCTGGTTTTGCATTCATTTTTGTCATTTTTAGTGGTCTGTTATTGCATTGCTGCTCACTGCGTGGCACAAACCAGTTTTGGTTTCTGCTGTCCTTTATGCCAGTGGCCGTGAATTATAGCTCCCAAACAACATGTTGCTTCTCTGACTTCAAAAAAGTGGATTTTTCTTTCTGTGTATCCACCTTCTTAAGATTCATGGAGTAAAGTAATGTTTCTAACAACATGGTACTGACTTCGTTATTTTGTGAATTGATCAACAACAAATGAGGTCCATGGCTTTGGAAATAAAGGATTGTCTGACGTTGGCTGGTGAGCTGGATGAACTGCTCCCAGTTAGCTGCCTCCCAGTACCTACTGTCATTGTTCTTATCCTACTGTAGAAGCAGAGTGCTTGGGAATGGCTCACCCCTCCATACTGTACTCCTCATGGTTTCACTAGACCATAAGACCCGTGCTCATGATGGTGCCCAGGAGGTGACAGATTTCTACATATGGCTTTTCTGAAGTGACCGGTGGGACCCACACACCCGTTCTTTCAGGGGCAGAAGGGACTATCTTCCTATAGAGCTGCAAGAACTGGTTGATCACTGCAGCAGGTTTACTGCTCTCCATATCAAGCTTCCTACTGGTGCTAAGAGCTTTAGGAGCTTGGAAGACCTTTTCTTCGGAGATGCGGAACTTTTATTCCAATAATTTCTAGGTACAATAAGGGCTTTGCTGCTTCTCCAGTCATTCTGGTAATGAGATTCAACCGGGAAGAAAAGAAAACAGTCAGCACTATACTGTGTTTTGGGGGGGACCAAGACACAGAAAGCTAAGGCGGCTGCTGTGTAGAGAAAACCCAGAAATGTTATTTAAAGCACCAGGAGTCTGAGGGACCATAGTGGTACCAGCCTCGTGCCCACAATGGCACAAAAGCAGTGTTGGAGAGAGAGCTCTTTTCACTCCGCCCATGGCGGTGCCTACCATAAAGTATTTACAAGCAGTGGTCATCTTCCCTGGTTGGATCTCAGGGAGGGGCTTCTGCTGGTGGGTCAGTCGCCTCCTTTTATTTTAAGTTTTCAGTAGAAAACCAGCCTACTCCAGGTCAGCATCCACAGAGATGTTGTCAGTGTAGTCTGTTACATCAGCTGCGACAGTGCCCCTCCAGCGTAAGGTCCACAGAGACGCCATGAACTTCGCCAGAGGTAAATGGAGCTGTTTTCCCAGTGGTCACAGAGGCACAAGAGCTGTTACAGGATGCAGTGCCTCGGAAGAGAGAGCAGAAGTCACTGCTGAGGTTTTCCCAAAGCCTCGTACTTCCGAGTGCCCTGAATACTGAAAGAAGCTCACGAAATAACAAGTTTTGACCTTTCTGCAGCCTAAATTGCACGGGCCAGCAGCAGGCACCCCGCCTCTACCCTCTACCCAAGAGAAGTTGGGACAGCAGCGGCGCGGGAATGGTTGCGCAGGGGGAAGCAGCACAGCACAGGACACTTTCATTCCAAAAATGCATTAACACAAACCTGACTCCAAACTCCGTATTCCTAAATTTGCTGAAAATTTGTAACAAATACATTCAATTTGCTGATGTAAGGAACTTACGCATGGGCAAGTTCAAGTTAACCTGAAACAAATTTGAAGTCTGGACAAGCCTGTAGTAGATCATGTGGATGCTTGACTCAATACGTTCTGTGTTTCAATTATCTATGCAGAACTTTTGGCTGAATTATTTGTGACTTATTCATCCTTATCTTAAATACAAGCCTCTCTCTTCCCATGCAATCATCTATCTTCAGGCTGCAATCTCAAAAGAACCTGCAAGTCTCCATGTCTCCTTCCTTTCATCTTTTGTCACGGAACCCATCAGGATAAAAACAAAGGTACGTTTTTTACCAAAGCTACTGTGAGTTCCAGAAAGAGCCTATACAATGCTAAAAAATCATGGCATCAACCAAGCCGCTGCCGGGCTATGTGTCTCTCGCCTAGTAGGGGGGTTATCAGAAAGGAGGATTATCAGGGAGAAGGAAAGCGTAAGCGGCTGGAGCTCGTCCGTGCTCTGGCTCGCACAGCACAGTAACAGAACATCTCCATCTGGATGAGGATGCAGCTGCCCTGACCTGGTCCGTAAGACAATTCGAAGCCATAAGTTGGTGAAAGCATAATTAGCTTCTTGCTCATTATTACATTCATGGGAAGAGAACTGAGCTATAACAAGAAACTGAAACAAAATCATATATAAAGTTTGTTGCGCCTTTTTTTTTTTTTCCATAGAAATTTCTTAATGGTCAGGGCTTCATTAAGACACATCAGCAAGGTAAAGAATCACAATTAGAATTGAGACTTTTTTCCCTGCAAGCTAAATTGCTTCTCAAAAAGAGTACTAAAGGTTAAATTATGTATTTAAATTCTCTAGGCATGAGACACTGTCACTTGAGAACACTGAATCCTGAACGGCAGTGTTTGGAAGAAAGCATTCTGATCTCTTACGGAGAAAGACAGACACGCAGGTACATTTTTCTCAATTTAAGATTTCAACTTGCAAACAAAAATGTTTCCAGCTTCTTTCTCAAGCCTTCAAAACAGCTGCATCTCACACCACAGTGTAATTTTTCCTCAGGGTATCTCAAGGGATTTATGTTGCCTAACGTCAGCGTTACAGGCAGCAGCTCCTTGACGTGCTGATGCCAAGATACAGGCATGGAAGTGTGGGAAGAGAAAATCTGAGGGTTTTGGTAGCTGTTTTGTGTCAGGTAAAACGAGCTTTCCTCAGAATTTGGCAATAGGAGCCTTTTTAAAAGTGAGGTAGAGCAGTAGTTATTTTTCCCCAGGGCAGGAAGAGAGCGCTATGCTTCCTGACGAGTAGTAAGATGTTTTACAAAGCTTAGAGGTGAAGGCAGTGGCGCGTGCAGGCACAGGGGCCAGGCTGAGTCCCTAAGAGCACGGACCAGGAAGGTATGGCCTTTCTCTACTGATCTTAATTACTCTCCGAGAGGGCTATTCACACTATGAAAATCAAAGTAGAAATCCGCTCATCTCCTACGTATTCTCCCTTTCATTTTTGCAGAACTCCGGCACACCAGTTTCACAAAGCAGTTCAGCACTCGGGAGTGTAAGTTATTCTCAAGCATTTTGTGCTATCTACCAACAGTTCCCGAGTGATGATAAGCCACGTCTGGGTACACAACGTCCAAAGTCAAGGGGCACTCTGCCAGACTGTGCTTTTAGCGACGCATACTACTGTAGGTCTTGTAGGTGCGAATGGTCATCATTTGGTCCTTTAATAAAGGAAAAATACTTATGGAAACAACAGGCATGATACCCCAGTGACCTCTAATAACATGAGAGATGTCCAATACTCACCTGTAGCCTCTGTTATTGAAGGGATGATGAATGGACCAGGAAAAATAAAGCTTACTTTGATGAGTACTGAGGTTATATTTTGCCTGTGCAATTAAGTTTAACGCTACACAGTCATAACTGTGTTTATCTACTCCCCATTAAATACTGTCTTTGAAACCACTATATAAACTGGATTGGGGCTTTTGTCACAGCTGCAAAAAATATGAAAAGTAATTTCTGACTGTCTGGTTTGGAGCATGATGCAGAAAAGGTGGATTAGCCAAATAAATTATATTGCTGCTTCATATTGTTACATTTAGCTTCTGCCTATTAAAATGTTTCCACCATTATCACTGCCACCTAAACATATTACAAAATTACTTCTTTCCAATTTATCAAAAAGGAAAACCTCAATTAAATCAATACACAAGTCAGATGGTGATGAATACAATATTCTAAACTGGATTTATTGTTTCCAGACATTAATGTAATACATAAACACATTAGAACGGGGGATATAGTAACAAGCAACCCATTAGCAGAAACAAAGCAAGTCTTTGAAATTTTTGTTCTATACTTACACATGAAAATGTCCCAAAAAGTTATGTAGCTGTCAGTCAACATAGCAGGGATTTCAGATATAAAAATACCCTAAACAACTCATTAATGAGTTTTTTATAACCAAAATGTTTGTTTTGGCTTTGATTTTTTGTATTTTAATTTACTTTTAGGATAAAAAAGAATAACCATTACCTCATGCAGTATACAAAGGCTTTAAAATAAATCCATCAATGCAAATGAAAGACTAACTCCTGAGGCTTTTTTTTTTAAATGCCAAAAAAACCTCAAGGAGTTTCACAAAATTACTTTCAACTAGTTTTCTTAAATCCTTTCTTAGCACTGAAGAAGAAACCTGTAACTTCCTTGCACTCCAGAAATTTATTTAGAGGTACTTCTTTCAATACAAATACGTTCTCGTAATATATTTGAGTTCTTTAGTTTACAAGAGCTTCAAATGAAATTAAGTGCAAAAATGTTTTCTTAGTGTTTTCCAATTATTGAGGTAAATAGTTGGAAGAAAGAAAAAGAAAAAAAAAGGAGGGTAGCAGGATATCAACTGTATGTACACCAGATGGAAAAAAAGGTGAATCTGAAAGACAGTTATGGTGCACACGGGAGATGTGAAAGAAGGACTGAGGAAGAAATAGTAGCAACAATCGACAGCTCCCCAGCCGAACTTTAAACCAAAGCCCTTGAAATCCACTCAGCGGATGACCAATAGCTGAAAATAAAGCGTGTTTATTAGCATGTCTGGCGAGCTGGACTATCGGGGAAGAGGCCGTACAATAGTCACAGTTAGAGCTGACTGCCTGACAATGCCGAGAATGTAAATGCTGCTCTAACAGCTGCAGCGCATCCTCACCAGCGACACAAAGACGAAAAGACCCACCAAACGATGAGCTCCCGACGACAACAACGGGGTCACAGTCACAGAGCAGTAGCTTCTATCGTAAATAATATAATATATGGCAAACAAGAGACTGAGTTAGCAAAATGTGTTATAAAAAAGTATAAAAGTTGTTTTTAAAAACTTTCTAAAAATTTCTTCTTTTGGGAAGGAGGACTCTATCTGTGGCCTGGCATTATTACAATAGCTGAAGTGGTTGTATCAGATTGCTGGTGATCGACTTCTTGCAAATCAGAGGTGCATTTGTAAAATGCCCCAGGGTGAATGCCTGAAAGCTGGCCAGACAGTCGGGGAATTTTAATATCTGCAGCAGAATCAGCTGTGTTTGTAGAGGGCGGACTAACACTTGGGTCGGAAATCTCTTTACTTGGTATGCAGAGGATAGTGTGACACAGAGGATCTAACAGACCATTTTCAGTTCAGTCCCACTGTCTGGATCCCAAACACAGTCCTGAGTATATTTTGGGTTTCTTCCTTTTGAACCTGTCCCACTGGGGAAGGTGTTTGATTGCACGCCTGATGAGCCGCGGCTTCGAGTCCCTGCCAAATCCATCAGCAAAGGCTACTCTCAGGAAAAGACATTTGAACTTGAAAAAAGAAAAAAAAAAGAGGAAAGTTTGAGCTCAGGTAAAAAACCAAATTGCTGTTCTTCAGGATTACCAAACCCCAATTAATCATCCTGGGTTAATAAGCTTTTTGACAGCAGACAAGTCCAGTACGGGCCCCTGCTCACACTGGCTACTAGCCGTGACCACTGTGAGGCTTGAGTTAAACGAAGTGCATCCCAGCTTCTACAGCCTGGTACTGCTCGGGAGGGACATCTTCTTGCTTCAAGTTCACTTGAAGGATCCTCCTGCCCTTTCTCCCCACTGTTGTTATTCAGCAAACCCCAAACTTGCAGTGAGCTCTAACAGTTCCATCTGCTTTGAAGCCCAAGGCAAATTGTACAGTTTCCGTCCAAATCCTCAAATCTTCTTTTAAATTCTTCGATAGATTTTTTTTTCCCCTCATTCTGGGGCATGTTTTAAAGCCTAAGTAAAATGTGCTATTGTGTTTAGATATGAAAAGTGCCACAAAAAGGGATGCAAAAGTCATCTCACCTTTCCCAGGTTTCAAAGTTAACAATGCTACCAACCCAAGTCCAAGTCAATCCCATCTGTTCTTTAGCCAGCCAGTAAGGGCTTCATAATCCTAAGAGTACAGTGGAGTTATTTGCTCTTCAAGCTGATCTGACCTGCATTCACCAAAAGCAATGTTCTCCTTCAACACTCACGTGTTCCAGAAATCTGACACAAACAACTCAAGAATATATTGCAAATGAAACTTAACATTACAAAGATTCATGATTTACAACATCGAAGATCTGTTTCATTTTTATTTAGCAGTTGCTTCTGAACTCCTTTGCACTGCTCTGTAACTTCAAACCAGACACTTAACTACTCTGCCTCCTCACCTTTGACATTATCATCTCAGCCACAGATTCAACCTTATTTTAAAAACGTCGATATAATACGATGTATGTGGAAATGCCATGAACCACAGAAGTAAAAGACTAAGCCTTAACATTCAGGAGAGCAGCATAGCCTCTCTTGCCTTATCACCCCTTATATAGTAGGAGGGTAGGGTGGTTTTTTTTGTTTCTTTTGTTGTTTTTACCTTAAACATGAACTGAATCCAAAAACCACATTCAGCTGTACATTTTCTGAGGCTTCAGAAGATGCCTTGTTCCCCCCATTTAAAAAGAAAAAGAAAGAATCAAGGTTAGATAGAAATGATTAAATACAAAGTTCTTTTGGAGTCCACCATCAAAGGGTGGTTATCCAGAAGTAGTCATCTTCCTCGATCTTGATGTTTTTTTGTTTTTGTCTTTTTCTTTTTTTCCTCTGTTTTGGGTTTCAACGCACAGACACATGCAGACACACCAGCAATTGCTTTGGGTAAGTCAGTTCCTTTGTACCACTTATTCTTCTCCTTATCATAAACCTGGACTGTTTTGGAGAAGACCGTTTCTTCCCAACTGTAGCCTCCAAGGATATAAATCTTGCCTTCCCAAACAGCCACCCCTGACTCACTGTTTGCTTGCAACAGAGGAGCAACTCTGGTCCACTGGTTACACTGAGGGCTGTACGACTCCACGCTCAGAATGTCAAAGCGAGCCATGGTTTCGATGTTGTCATCGCTGCCACCAATGGAGTAGATGCTGTCCTGTAAGGTGCACATGCTGTGCCACCCTCGAGCAGTGATCATTGGCCTCTTCTCCTCCCAAACATCCGTGCGGTAATCGTAACACAGCAGGTTTTTTCTATAGGGGCCAATTTGGTAATCATGGCCTCCTGAAATGTACACAAATTCCTTGTAGACTGTTCCAGCGTGGCCGTAGGTAAACCTAGGACAGGCAAACAAAAATGATCCCACTTAATACTTATGGGTTTTATCAAGATACACAGCATTCAACAAGGACTGCTACTAAAGAAGAAAATAACGAGTAACTAAAACCAGAAGAATCCCTAATCCTGTTAGTTACCCAGTAACTATTCTTATTCATACTCCTTCGCCCTGCGCTGCGGAGTGCTGAGGTACGACAATTACTTTTTAAGGTGTCCTTTTCATACCTGGTCCCTACACAGCGCTAAGGTATAACAATCGCTTTTTAAGGCATCCTCTACAGTGTGTCATACAAGAGAAGTAACCCATCCTGCTCTAGTTGGAATGGCCTTCACTCCCACTTTTCTGCTCCAGTGCTTGGGTGGGATCAGTCTGAGAGGGCCAGAGAGGAAAAAAATCCACATCTCAGCAAGGGTTTCTATGACAGAAAGAGGAAATAATCATGATACCTCTCAGACTTACCAGTAACGATTAACCAAGAAAAACCAACAAAACCAAAACTACTGCTGCCTTCCCCTTCCACAGCTTCAGCACCATGAATCACATTTCTTACCCACCAGTGTTCACAGCCCAGTTTAGCTGCAGTCATGATACACGTAGTGTCCTTTTCATGAGCTATCCATCTGTTCTACCACTTCTGCTGTACAGGTGGTAACTTCTTTGGTGACTCCAAGACAAGGCAACAGACCTCAGTCAATCATAGATCAGAGTCCACGTTTGAAATGAGATGACACAATGAGATGGTAGAAACCAACATCATGCATGCTGTTTCCACAGGGCAGAGAGAAAACCCCTTTGATCAGCTATAAAAAAAGCCACTACAAACCTCATTCTTGAGGCTGTTCTTAACTTCAAACTAGGATATTCCTGACCAAACCCTTTTGGGCTCTTAGAAGTGGAATGCTAAGGTGAGGGACAGCCTCGGCTTCTTTGAACATACTCTTCCTGCACATGCCTTTTTTTCCTTTCCCGGGCATGGGAGGTGTCAAAAGGCATAGCTGCAGCACCAGCCACAGCAAACTGGCTCACACACTGGTACAAAGAACCCAAACAATTTAATACCCATAGGGCTGCAGAGCAGTATACTCATCATGCTGCACTCACGAGCCTCTGCTACCATCCTTTGTAGTCAAGGACTCAAGACAACTCAACCTCTATGGCAGACAAACCTACGTTAACACTACTTTATCCTGGAATGCTTTTGAACCATGCCTGAACACGCTCGAAACTCAATGTGGATAGAACCCTGAGCTGTTTTTATTTCGCATGGTAATAGTTTGTCTCAGCTACACAAATGGTATCATAACTTCTTCCACTCACCTAAGTGCCAAGCGCTTTTGTGCCAAGGGAAAAGGTGGAATAGAAAAGAAAACCCACATTTACCCTGAAAGCACAATACTTCTGAGAAAAGCTAAAATATGTTTATTATTCTAGATGTCTACCGAAGCTTCTGATCCCTGACCAGTGTCTGAATCAGATATTTTAACAGGCTCCTGCTCCAAGAAGCAGAGAAACCCTTGACACGCTTGGCGTAAGAATGCTGAGTGGCCAGACCATACCTTGCAACTATAGGGGCTGGAGCACCATCCCTGGAGACCTTGAAGAGATGACTTCAGTACTGTACTGCTTCTTAGCCACTCAGGAAAAAGAAAGCAAGAAAAAAGGCAGGCAACTAAGGCATAATTATGAGACTTTATCCAAAAAGGCAACTCAGAAATTCCATAGCTCACAATCTGCCTAACCATGGAAGCACATAACTCATGCTCGCTGCTTCTGTTTGGCATGAAATACCCTGAGCGCACCCACTCCAGCTTTTGCACCTGCCAGAAATGCTACGGCAGGTGTAGTGTATTCAGATGCTGCTCCACCTTGATTGTGGTCTCTTACAGACAAGAACTGGGAGCATATGTCTCCAGTGGCATCCAGTCTGGTTCCTAGAGTCTTTGCTTCTCTATATACACAGGAATGGGTGTTAAAAATTAGACTACCCATCTGGGAAGTAGAATGGACTGCTTGAATTCATTTCCTTTCTCAAACTGCACTTGATTTTAAACCCACTTCTAACCAGCAAGCTACCTGGAGGGCACGCAGTGCACTCCACTGTGGAGGCAGTGTTTAAATGTTTTCCTACACTAACTGAAAAGTGGAATTCTCTACAGGCAAGCGAGCAATAGACATTTCGTCTCAAGCGCATGCAAGCAGTATAGCACAGACAGCTACAGAAAAAACAATGATGCTTTTCTTTTTGCCTCAATCAATGGGTATGTCTAGTGAACAGCAATAGCTGCAAGAGTAATTTGAAAGAGGCAATCGTATCTGAAGCATCAAATCGACCATCAATTTGTTATTTTGCAATATAGGGAGATTACCCGTTGAAATACGCTAGAGGTGTTTCACTTTGCCTGACTTCTGAAAAGCTCATCCAAAATTGCGCATACCCTGCTTCACATTAATAGAAAACTGCATGAAATGTAATGCACAAATTGAAAACAATCAGTAAGAATCCTTTCGGCAAGACCTGTGGTTTAAACAGGGGCATTTCTCAGCGTGCAACAGAACAGAACACTTCAATACAGTGGGTCCAGACAGTCTCCAACAGAAAGCGTCAAGCGTTTTGGCAGCATCATCTACAAGAGTGGCCAGAAAAAGACAGAGGCATTAAGGAGAAAGAAGCTTCGACTCCAAACATCGGCTGATGCCGATTTTTAATAACTTCCCTAGATATAATGCTGCAAAAATTACAGTTTCTGACACCATAACACCATTCAGTAAATGCTAGAAAATCTACCATTTATTTTCTTAAGCAGAAGAACACTTGGCCTAACCCAACAGAGCTTTGGGAATCCCCTACTCCAACCAAAGTCCAGGCGAGCTGTGGTTGCTCTGAATCTTGGTGTCCACCTGTTGCAACCCTGAGAGATTATTCATGACACAACGGGCAGAGCAGATACCATCATTCGTTAACCTGTTTCAACACATTTCCTCATACAACTGCTTTCAGTTGTTCTGCCAAACTTTAACCTAGGGCTGCTCAATTAATTTCCCTGATGACTGCAGCAGACTTTTTCATGGTCTATTCAAGATGAGAACACATTGCACCAACTTCTGCTCTGCCAAGCTCGTCAGCCACCGCTGCTCCCTCCCGGGCTAGAAACTATGGCAGCAACTGCTCCCAAAGAGCCTGGGAAAATGGTGAAAAAAATAGAGGACCTCTCTGAAGAATGGGAAAGGTATCCCACAACCAAGGACTCGAATGAGAGTCAGGCAAAATTCACTTGTAGCAAACTTGGACCAGGTCCACCCTTTAGATAGCTTGGCTGAAGTTTTTCCATGTTAAGCATCTGCCTCAAGAGGCTGTGTGTTCTTCTTCAGTAAGACAACATTATTTCAGTCAAAACAGCTCAGCTCCTTCCAAGAAAGTGGTGAGGGAAAACGATGTGTTGTTTTGACCATGTTGGAGTGGGAAGGGGGCGGGGGAAAGACAAGATAAAAAAGAGCTTGCAAAGCTCTTCCTTAGAGGAACACGACTCTGCCTGTGTACAGCAACATGGACAGAGGATTTGGCAGCGGACAGGAGGCATGTGTATTCAAGGATGCAACTGTTGCCTTTCCCCTGAAAATCTCCACACATGTGGCAAGCTATAGCCCTCGGGAAGAAAAAAAAATAAAACCATTTTCTGCACGTTCAGAGCAGAAGCTTTAACAAATATAACCTCTGAGAGTCCAACCCCACACAGCTCAAATTGAACTACACAAGCCTACACCCCAGAATGACCTCAACATGTGCCTATCACTCCAGGGAACAGTATTCCAGGCAGTGGCTGGCTTAGAGTAGTCAGAAACACCACCAGAGCTGTGGGCAGAGAGCCTGCTTCTGGTGGATATGCACCCAAGGGGACAAAAAACCTGCACGTGTTCTCTTCAGAGGGCAGAAGACAGAAAAACGCAGGAAACAAGACAGCTATGTCGGGACATGTTGCCTGATCGGGCGATCAGGAAGCAGAGGATTGGAGCTTCTGGTTTCCTCTGCACGTGGAGAAAAGACTTGCTGCTAGAATAGGCCTGGGGAAGATGTTATTTGGGTAAAAACAGTAACTAAAATCAGTTTGAGGAACAAAAGTATGTGGTGGGGAGGAAAACAGAGATCAGATCAAGAGTATTTTGAAGGGCAGATAGTAGTACACAGAAGGACCTGTAGCTAGCATGCTTTCTTCTAGTCTTGAATAGGTCACAAAATTCTCTCTCATCCTTCCTCTGCTGTCAGCAAATCCACCTGGAGGACATCAGGGAAGGACTGCCCAGATGCCTTCCAGCAGCCACCCACACCTGCCAGAGCCACATCTCTCTGAGCTCACGCAGCGTTCACTTGTCCCTGCCTTCAGAAAGGTTTCTTTGTGTTGGTCACCTCTGCACCAATTTTTGCCACCTGCATAAAGTTCTTTTTGCTTTATTCCTTCTGTGCAGAAAACCAGCTCTTTCTAACAATATACTGCCCAACGCCAGAGTTCTCAAAGAGGAGCTAGAGGGCTGAAAAGACAAAAAATCTGAAGGTACTAAGTGTCCATTAAGGTCTAACTAAGGACAAATTAACACACAAGAGAGCAGCTACATGGACAAGTGGGAAACTCCCTAGTTCACTATGCGCTATGCAAACACCCGAGCTGGCACAAGGGACAGTTAGCACGGGACAGGAACAGAGCAGGCAGGAGAGGATGCAGTACTATTTCTTTAAGATGCAGCAATAACTTAAATAGTCGTTGTATTACAGCTTAACCCTGCAGTTTAGCATCCAACTAAGGCAATGTCAGCGGGGTCTATCCCATAAGGGGGACTTTTGCCTAGTCCAAGCGGATCAGCGAGGCAATCAAATAAAAAATGAACGCACCCCCCCGCCCCCGTCAAAGTTCATTTTTAAATGCTGCAGCTGCAAAATTCCCAAAGCCAACACAGAAGTAGCAGTAGGAACATGCAGAAAAAACACCCCTTTTCAGACAGCTTACAGCCTGCAAGCTTCCCCAGGACCAATTATATGCTGGGAAAAAAAATCCATGCCTGTTCTACGGTGTTTTTCTAACAACACACAAGGCAGTCAGGTCACATCTACACTTCTTTGAAAAATGTTTTTAAAAAAAGAAAAACAAAAAAAAAGCTGTGCTACAATTTCTATGAGACATTACTGGGATCTTACAGATCACCCCAATTAACAGAAGGGCTTCGGAACTGAAGACACTCAAACGCAGCTTCCCAGGAAGGATTGTGGTGTTCAGCCTCAACTGCTAGATCTGTCTGCGTGAGCAGAAATAAAATGGAAAAAAGCATCCTGCTTCTGAAGAGCACTCTAGCCCAGCTGTTAGCCTGGATCAGACTCGCATTGCAGCACCTGCCCAAAATAGAATTGGGCAACAGGCTTCTGTGCCTTCACTGGCTGCCTATGGCTCTGCAGCTCTGCAGCTAAGGGAATAAGGAAAAAACCCTGAACTCTCAAATCAAATTGCAAGTATCTTGTTCATGATGTCACTACGAAAGCAAGCACTGCTGCTGAAGTTGCAGGTTTCAGACATCATGAAAATACCATTCGTGCAGCCAATACTCCTGTAATTTCCATGAATGTGAAATGTTGCTAAATCCAAATTGCTGTTTGCAAATGAAATGCTATGGTACCATTCTTACACTCAAA
Organism: Anarhynchus alexandrinus; assembly: GCA_008711295.1. NCBI lineage: Eukaryota > Metazoa > Chordata > Aves > Charadriiformes > Charadriidae > Anarhynchus > Anarhynchus alexandrinus. Next base: position 5,797,622 of record VUYV01000007.1, on the reverse strand, counting down.
TATTGATCCAAATTAGGAGCAATGTCCTGTGGTGCTGTTACATGAAGAGCTGCAGTAGTAAAGCCTCTCAAAAGTAGAACAGCTAAGTTTTAACTCAGACTGAGAGAAAGACAGGTCACATTTGTCCAGGTTATGTGTATTTGCAATACAGATAAATGTGGTTTATCTGCAACAGCCAACCTGAACAGTCAAACAGAGAAACACCTTGCAAGGAAAACAATTACAACAAGGTGACAAAGTAAGGGCAAATAAATTACAAAAGCCTTTGATCAAGATCTGAACAGTGCCTCTGAAAAGACTCGATTCCAAGTCACCTCAGGAAAAATATTTTAAGAATAGTAGAGCAAAATTACAAGGGCTCTTCCTCCCATCCTTCAGACATACCTCAGGACAAAAATTAAATCAAATCGAGCTGACATGAGGCACGCTGCCTAGAAGACATGGTTGCTCAAATACCAAATGCTGATATGGTTTGTTCCATGCCGATACTATGTTGGTTACACATCCCCTCGCCTCCCTTCTAGGGATACCCATTCATCAGCTAAAGTCACACAAGCTCCCTCTACTACACTTCTTCAAATGTGGGACAACTTTCCCAACATCTCTATTACCTTGGCAAGCCTGCTATATAGGACCATGAATCCTTCTGAGGACTGTAGGTCTCAACTGAAGAAAGTGCCCCATTTTCATTCCTGCCACCCACAGCTACCAGCATGTCGGTAATAGCTCCCAGGTAGAAATCTACACGGCGTTGTCTCATGGAGGCAACCTGTCAAAAAAAATAACATGCTGACATCTTCAAATATCCGGTAAGCAAGGTGACTTAACGTATATTCACGTCTGAGGACAGAATTTGCTTCGTCCCATTAATTTGAAAAGGAGAGCTACTGGTTTTCATCCACTATATTCCTAAAATATTTTTGGTTTTCTGCAGTGGCATGTTACATAGCACTCCTTTTCAAAATAAGGGGGCAACAGAAAGCATGTAAGAGACAGGTCACTCTATAAAGGTTTGTGTTACATGGGCCTCCTTCCAAAACTCTGCAAGAAACATAAATTGTAATCACTCAGAAACACAACGGAACCACACAGGACGATTGGTTCAAAATATGGTCACAGTGTAATATTTGATAGGTCCTGCACTGGCTGCAGGGCTTTACAGCAGGACTGCAAGCAAATAGCTTGTTCTAAGAGACATTTAGCACAGAGACATTTGGCAAGCGTCAAAGACATTTTCTTTTTACATCAGAACCATTTTTTGTTTATTTATATGTGCTACTGCTTGAGAAAGATGAACTCAGCAATCGCGTCTGCAAGTCCATTCTAGCATTATTCCCAAAAGTAATCTCAAGACTTGCAGGCAGATGCTGACCAGGAATTTCACAGATGAGGTGCCCAATTCCCAAGTGAAGCTGAAAATCTGCCCCAAAGTCTTTTGCTGCATGTGTAACTTAAGCATTCCCACAAAGGATTCAAGTAGCAGCTTTTTCAATTTAAATAACTCGATTTGCCATTTGCAAGTGTTGCTACATTGGCTATTCTAACAAGCCCTGTCCTTCCACCAAAAAGAAGAAAGCACTCTAAACATTAAGGACTTTAAACAGAGAAATAATACAGCTTAAGTCTCACCTTTATCCACTGGTTACAGCGGGGATCATACCTATATAGGAGATTTGAAGCTGCATCCCCTCCATTGTCTCTTGAAAAGCTGCCTCCGGCTATGAAGATGAAGCCTCCCAAGACTGCAACACAGTGGTGACTTCGTCTGGCTGGGAGAGGGGTTTCTGCTACCCACTGCCCCTTTCTGACGTCCAAGAAGCAAGTGTCATCACTCAGCTCCAGGCACCGTTCGGAAACCTCCCCACCCACAAAGAGGAGCCTCTCCTCGCAGGTCCGCAGGGCTGTCCGTTTGTTTTGCAGCACCGGCTGAGCCGTGACGTTATTATGATAGTTCACCGCTTCCTCTATGAACCCCTCACAGTTTGCTTCTTTGGGAAGAAGAGAGCAGACAGCAGGCTTGACTCGATGGAGGAGATCACTTTTAGGTATCAAGGGAAAATGAATGTTATCCAGAACCTGGTAAGCCTCGTTCTCCCTTTCCGGGTACTGGGTCAGCCACTGCAAGGCAGCCTGCAGCAGGTCGTGCTCGCACTCCTGCTGCACGTTGCTGCTGTCCAGGTATTGGCACAACTTCTGCAAGGAAATGTTCTGCAGGAAGTCTGGGGTGAAAGACAGCGTGCCGAAGTTCTGCAAGATGAAAGAATCAATGTAGGAGTCAAGGCGCTTCAGGTTGTAAATCGAGGCTAACTCCTGCAGGTACAAATAGTTCTCCTCGCTGACTTCATTCTCCAGATACTCGCAACAGAAGTCAACCACCTTCCAGATCTGCAGCAGATGAGCGGTTTCCAGCACGTAGTCAATATTGCCTCCATCTAAAGACAGCTCACTGCCGTAAAGGAAATCCACCACAGCCTTAAGACCAATATAAGAGGCTCCAAAAAGTTCAACTTCTTTTTGGTGAGCTTCTCGCATACCAATGGTGAACATAGAGTTGAAGTAGTCACTGCAAACAGCGAGGAGGTTCCGATGGGCAGGGACTCTCTGTTCATCCACCACGAGGACAATGTCACAGAAGAGGCCTCTGTGCCTCTGCTCATTCAGGCTCTGAAGAACTAGACTGGAGTGGTCATCCCATCGGTACACCTGGAAGAAACAAACAGTATCAGGCAGATGTTATCTTCACCGAGATAAATTTCAGTGTGCACAAAGTGTTTTCCCATTAGATGCAGTCATACACGAGAGAGAGCAAGCTTACTTGTGTTGCACATTTATAATAAATTCTGACTTGAAATGGTTGGCAAGCAACATAGTATGAGCCCAAGCTCCTCACCTTCACTTTGAAAGGACTACGCAGACTTTTACTGCTTCCTACTCCCCTTTTTTGTTATAATTTACTTCTACCTCCTCCACAATGCTGCATCCAAACCTCCTCCCTGATGATTTATACAGGCACAATTTTCTGAAACTCTTCCACTCATTGTCTTCGAGACATCTTGCTGACATTTCCTTTCTTACTTGTCCCCCAAATGACTCCTTACAGAGTTCTTCTCAGCTAAGCTACTTGCTAAATATTTGGAGTGGGAGACACACATGCAGCAGGATGACAGATTTTCATTCAGCCCGTGTATTGTTTGGGTTAGTGCTTCCTTGACAGCTACCCCCCCTCTTAAATCTTTTCAGAACTCTGCATTTCTAAGCTAGTTAGGGTAAAATCCCTCTCTTTCTCTCCATATTATTCCAGGCACACACACTGCATTCAAAAATAATAGCTGTTTATTTATGTGCAAAGCCACACATGTGGATAACTTATTCCCATAAGACTTTTACTTGCTTCCAGAAGCCAAGGTAGCTTTTGTTTTAATGAATACAACTAAATATTTTTCTTTTTAAAAAGGGGGAAAATGCCCTCAGAACATGTCCATTAAGTGCCCTTCTGGGATCCCTCTGGTCCAGACATTCTTCCCACCAGCTCTGTACGTGCCACAGAGCTTTTGAGGCAATGAGCATTTGCCTCTTTCTTGCAGACTCGCGTTACCAGTCATAAGAAGAACCAAAATGGAAATGTTTTGTTACCCCTTGAATTTCCTGCAGAACACATGTTGAAGGGGTTGATCACCCCAGTATGTCAAGTGATGCAGCTTTTAGGACCATCCTTCCAGAGGAATGGCATGCTTGATGGTACAGTCAGTTACCTTGTGATCTCTCTTAATAAAAGACAGGTTAAGTTAAATGCAAATACATAACTTTAATTACCAAATCCAAAACAGGCAGAGTTGCAGAGCCTGTAAGAACATGTAAGAGAAATTAAAGGAGGTGGAAAGGAAACACATCTTTGTATCGTACCTAAGTTAGCTCTGACCAGCTCTGGCTGTAGGACTCTGGGTTCTACATCTTCAGACTGCATTCCCACAAGTGACACCCTGAAAAGGTGTCTCAGTCCATATCTACATTGAAAACAGTCACACAGATGACCTGAGGTCCTTTCAAGCCTCTCAGGCACTCAACCTTTCCTTCACCAAACTGTTGCTTCTCCTAGAAATCCTAACTATCCGTGGCTTTCCTGGTTTCCCAAACAGAAAGCACGTGATTATTGCTGTCTGACTAAGCCATTAACAGGTTGGTTAAATCACGGTGAGACAACCTCTCTACCCACCTGGGCGGGAACGGTTCAAGTCCTAGAGCCAAGTCTTTTCCCCTGCATGCAACCCTCACTCTAGATATGCACTCTGTGTACATAATTAGGTAACTGTACTTTTATATGATGAGATAATGCAGGCAGCTCACCACTGTCCAGACGTGATGGCAGCCAATCATCCTGAGCTGATAGCAACCTTGGGAGCCTGACCTCCCACGTCTGCCTTTTAGCGGTCAGTGGTACAACGACAGGCAGTCCGCCAAAGATGAGACCCAAATTAATAACCAAATGTGCTGCTCTTAGCGTGATATCCAAGTGGTTTCTCTTTAGATTTGCTTATGCTCTTTTCTAAACAATGGAGACCAAGCTGCCAAAAAGCCTTCTGTTGGAGTAACTTGGTACATGCAAGTGTACAAAGAAGAGGCTTCAATAATTGTAAGTTTTCTGGGACAAAAGTCTCTAATTTGCCTTATACTCATTGCTGCATCATATTTCTGAACTTAAAATGGAATCTATGGCATAGACAACTTCCACTCAACAATAAAACTGCCAGAGATTTGTAACAGAAAAAGACATGGGTTTAAGGACTGTAAAGTTTTTAATCTTAATTTTTCTGAGGTTGAGAAATGCTGATATCATACAGGAGCCCAAGCAGAGACCAGGGGATGGAGGAGGTGGGAAGAAGAAGAAATATGGCAAAGGACAAACTATACATTTGTGGCAACTATGATAAAGGATAGTGGATGAGCAGACAATAACTACCACCTTACAGCACCCTCTTCTGAATCATGGGGGATAGTTACTGGATTAAACCAAAAACATATTCCCTCTCATCTCTGCAAATTGGCTGATCATTTCTCTCTAATATTCTCTAATACCACCATCGTGCATACAAGATTACACCGGAATATAAGATTTGCCAGAGATCCCTATTTGCTCAGCTGGCTGTCGAGTCAGCAGCATAATCCTGACCGCAAATACGCCTGACAACTTGTACTCCTAAAATCCTTGTTGCCATGTAGAACTGCTGCTGCTTCAGAAATCAAGCATAAAATCATTACGTATGGCACTGGATGGACTCAGAATATATTAACATATTTCAGCCACTTAGCAAGTTCATTCGTTCAGTGAGCAAATAACAGAAGCTGATAGCTGCACATTTCAAAACCAAGACTAATTTTATACTAAACACGAACTTATTTCTCAAGCTATTTATACTCTGTAGAACAGCTTTAACATTATCTACTAATTCTAAGTTTAACAGATAGTGACAGCTGCTGTCTAAGCAAGAAAATAAAACAATGCTGTCGAGTTAATTAATTTTTAATGTGATGAATTATTATTACATCCAGACTAAACCACTTAAATGGTAGACAGGATCAGCACTCAGGGAAAGAATATATTTGTAGGGATGCATTTAAGAATTATTCCTACTTATCTTTTCTCAATTGTATTAGAGCAGTATTTTAACTTCTTTTGGATTCAAAGATCTGATTTCTTTCAGCTTGTTAATGCAGTACCACTACTTGTCAGCGATGCAAAAGAAAATGAGATCTGTCTCATTCAACTTTCCTAAGAAAGATACAGGCACTGCAAAGTTTTTCTCTTCTAGCTGTTGTTGGTAGCACAAGGTCCTTGCTCTGCAGCATCTGTAAGCTAGCGCTCGCAATGGAACAGAAAAGCAGTTTTCACTGCTATGAAACAAAGTGAACATAATAATTACAGCTGATATTAACATCTTATAAATCTTAGGTCATCATCCTGATGACCTGCATAAAGAGCTACCGAAGATGGACCTCTGCACATTCCCAACTAAAATCAATGTATTTGTGCAGAGATTCTATACTGAGAAAATTAACCTCAAAAACCTAAGAAAACATCTCAAGTTCATGGAGTAACCACTGTTTGCAGGATCCAGACTCCCGTCTTGTACAAAACAAAGACTAAATCTAAAGAGTAATCCCAGCTTTGCTTCTGTAACTAGCTTGGATTTCATGAGACGGATCAGTATAAAAAATTCCCAAAATAAACACATTGTATTTAATGACTGAATTTTTGGTGTAGAGAAAATACTGTGCTGCGATGATGTGGGTTTCTTTTTTAAGTTATGAGTCATGATGAGCAGATGCCCATTTGCTGCTGCTGCCTTTTTTTTTTTTTAATCACTAGGTAGCAATTTCTTCTATAAAAAAATATTTGAGCAGGTAGACCACCATTTTCAGTCTTTTTTTAAAAGCTCAGAATATTCACATTCTTCCAAAACAGCCTTTACCCCCCCCTTCTTGTTATTTCTGTAACTTGCTTTTTTGGTAGGCAACACAAAATGTACAAACCTTTGAGGATTCACTTATCTTGTGTGGCCGGCAAATCCTGCTTTGCCTGGTTCCCTCCATGACAGCCTCATCCACAGCACTTCTAGAACAAAAGCAAAGAAAGATGTTAGCAGCACACCAATCCTTTCAAGAGTGCGAAAAACCATATTGTGCTGAATAAATAACACGATTGAGAAGACCCGCACACGCTACTCTGCAGCTTGAAAATGTCTGAGTTAAAAAATAATATATAGAAATTCGCTCACTAATGTTGTTTTCTCCTGTTATTAATTCTTGGTTGTGTCAACAAGTCGGGTGTATGCCAGGCTATAATCAAAGACCAGCGCGCGTATTATTGATGGCAAGTTACTTACTGCTAGCCCTCGCTGCGGCTGCCGGGGGGGCAACCCTTCCCCTTCCCCTTCCCCTTCCCCTTCCCCTTCCCCTCCCCCTTCCC
>VUYV01000007.1:5729494-5785930 GCA_008711295.1 Anarhynchus alexandrinus | reverse complement strand
CGATGCCACCGAGGTGAACTGGTAGGTGGCCCCCCGGCGTCTCCCGGACAGGCACCGGTGCGCTGTGATTCCCTTTCTCCTCTCCTCCCCCCACCCCCCCTCCCGAAAGGGTGACTCTTATAGACCTTATTCCCCTTCTCCTCTGCCCCCCTTCCTCAGGGATGTTTTTTTTATAGTATATTCTTCCCCATCTCCTCTTTTCCCTTCCTAAAGGCTGACTGTTAAATGCATTACTCGCCTTCCCTTTACCCCTTCCCAAAGGGTAACTTTTAAATGTATTATTCCCTTTTTCCCCTGCCCAAAGGGTGACTTTTAAATGTATTATTCCCCTTCTCTTTTCCCCTTCCCAAAGGGTGACTTTTAAATACAATGGCTCTACAATCGTCCCTGGCGACCAAGGGGTAGACTATGAAACCTTTAAAAGGAAGTGCACAGGTAAGCTCCGTCTTGATTGCTTTGCCACCTCACCGTGTTTTTTGCTGCCCGGTTCGAGGGGGGAAAAGGATGGGAGAAAACTTGGGTAAACTGGATTTAGTGCTGCTGCTTCCCCGAGTCTGCCCTGTCCTGCCTGATCGGGTTTCCAGCCGCCACAGAGTGCAACTCACTGAAGTCCATAGTCCAGCCGGTCCTTTGTCTCACCCTTAGACTTAAGGTCCTTTGGGCTTCTTTCCTCCTTCTGCACAATTTTTCATTGCTTCTTGGTTAAAACCAAGATAAAACGCTTGATTAGCAAAGGTCTCCTTGTTTAGCGCAGCAGGTTCAAAGCATTGCTGAAGAGCAAAAAAGACTCGGTGTTTGTGGCTAAAAAGATGCAGTCATACAGATCATTTTGCAATAAAATTCTTCTGTAAATTGTATTCATAGTGCTAAAGTAACTGCAGTTAGGCAGCTTGCTCGGATTTTTTAAGAATATGAAACCTGAGAAGAGAGCGGTTATGCCGAAGATTGGCTCCAACAATACAGCACTGAAAACAATCGTATATGTGGCGTTGCACAACCGCAACAGTTGCAGCTCTAGGTTTAAACGTGGCAGTTGATTGTTTAACTGTCGGTTGTAGAATGCTAACAGGAGAAACAAAGCCTGGGGAAAATGAAAATAAATTGAGGAATATTTAACTTCATCTGATCCTAACTTCTGAGGTGTTTTACAAAAGCAGGCTTTGATTTCTCTCAAAATAACTTATAGGGGGAAATTGTATAGCTTTTCCTCCTACCTTGGCTGCTATTTAACAATGTCACCAGGTGACATGAGATATGAAGCATTTGTAATTAATACTGGACTATGACAAAGTCTTCCTCACTCATCTAGTTACTCTACAATCAAGCATTATGGTTAACCTGTATTTTTAGAATTATGTATCTGTATGGCGAAGGAATTGTGTATTGAGCAGTCTCTCCCTTCTCAAGGTGGGGCGAGTCCCGGAGGCACTGTAGTCAGAGTCCCACAGCTATTGAAACACCAGCGCCTGTCTAAATCGGTCTGCCAAGTCCTAGGGCTTGGCTATATTGTACTCCGTTGGACGGAGGAACTTCCAGTAACTTAAATGAGGGCAGGACTGGTCTGATCAGTCAATAAATATCACAGGAGAAAAATACGTTTTAGTCCTTGGAAAGCAGCCACTAAATCAAGACGGTTTGGACTGCTCTGTTATGACATTTGCAGTGGGGTCTTGCGAGGGTTAACACAGCTACTCGTTTCCAGCTGTTCTTGAGACCTTCGTAGGGAAAATTCTCAAAACCAAAAAGGATCCTTTTGTAGTTGATGTCAGAAGAGCTGATACCCTGTACCACAAGAACTCTTTCCCACCCAACTCTTCTTAATGGCAACATAAGAAAAAAAGTAATTCCCTGGCATACGGGGAAAGCCAGGGCTCAGCACTTCTGAAGTTCACGCCAACATTATCTGAAGGGTTAGTAGTTTTCTTGGGAGGTCAACAGCCTCAGTATCCGAGTGCCATGTTCTCAGTCTCCTCTTGTGCCCAAGATAACTGAGTGTCTCCAGTCATCTGAGGCTTGCCGAGGAACCTTCCCCATTTATTTTCTTTCCTTGTTTTTAAGGAGTCCATCTCTTATTTTGTTGGAACTGATTTTTAATGTTTTGTCTGGAGTGGCACCCTCTCAAGAACAGTTCCTATCTTCCCTTCTGTAGCAAAGGGAATACATTTATGTGTGGCTAAGCAGGCAGAGGGGCTTCGGCAGAGCACAGTCACCGGTGGGGCTGGGTAGGATGCGTGTAACAACTAATGGAGGCACATACTGCACTTTGGAATAAGGCCAGTTTTGTTTTCTTGCCATCACTTGCATGTGCCAAACCCTTATTTATAAACAGGGTATTAAAACAGAGTTTAAGGAAACGTGGTTTTATACCAGCAAAGTGCCAAGCTGGCCCCAATACTGAAGCATTTTTACAGCAAAAAGGAAATGTTGCATATTTTAGGCATAAGCACAGTAAGGGAAGGGTTAAATAAAGGGCATCTGTGGGGTAGACTGTGGCCTATTGTTAGCCTTTAATGTGGAGCTAAATCCCTTATAGCTGCTCCATTGCTCCCTTTCCCTCTTCCTTCTTTCCCTCTTCCTTCGCATGCACTTGGTACGGGCTGCTCCTTGGCAGGCCGGGGGCAAGGGGTTGTCCTCAACCTACCTCTGGAGCACAGTTGTTGGAGGCTTGAAGAACTAGGCAAAGTCAGGTACCGGGCTTTTGGCTAAGTGCTAGAAAGGATCTTCCTCCACCCACGAATTACGGTGCAGCAGCTGGGGAAGCGAGAGATGCGAGTTTCGGTGCCTCCATCTGTGCAGCAACCCTTCGCATGGACCACTAGACGTAGTCAGAAAACAAGGCTCGTGCCAGCAGTGAAGTTAGAGCTTTCCTTCCCATCTGGAAGAAAGGTGCCAAATGTTACTATGAAGTAGAGCTGGTTGGAATATTTCTGCTGAAACAAAGTCAGTAAAAAAGAGTAGGAAGGGATGGGAAGAGCTGCTAAATATTATTCCTTCCTATTGCTACGTCTCTTTCCTCCTGGTCCACACCTCATCTCCTTCTACATTTTGCTGGAGGGATGAAGAGCTACTATCAATGCAAACAGCTTCAGAAAATGTGATTAAAAGATTAAAAAAAACGGCAGCAGAATAAACTTCCTTCCTTGTTTTGAATTCCTGTTTTGTGAAAAACACTGCCCTGAAAGCCACAAAGTACTGCAGCTGCCTCTGGTAGAAGCTGAGCATAATTTGGTGGTTGAAGGTGAGAGCGGGAGCTGGAATTGAAAACCTCAGCGTGCAAAGTGTCACCAAACCCCTCTGTCAGAGCTTGCGCTGTTCTACTTTCTGCACCATCTATTTCAGTGCCATTCTGAGTGGCAAACATCTGTGTCCTTCGCTTTCTTTAATAACCATTCTTATTAAAAGCACCTTCAGCATGTGGTACATATTGCTTCCCTCCAGGGCATTAAATTACAGAGCAGGCGGTGTCAGTGTGTGCTAATTCATGTGGCTCTGAGACCAAGAAGGTCTTTTGTACCAGTTTGGAAGACATTTGCCTGTGGTGGGTATCCTGCCTTGTGCAACAACAGAGGTTAGGAAGGGCTGGAGGGGGTTGTTGGTAGCAGGGTTGTATTTTTGCTTTTTCTTCCCCCCATACATAACCCTTTTCATACAGCCCATGGCCCAACCCATTACTGATTCTGCAAACCTCCTCGGGGAACGAGAGTGGTTGAGGACAAAGGGAAAAGCAAGAAACTAAAATTGCTTCTTTTAATGGAAGTAGCAGTTCAAAAAGACCCTGTTAGGAACCAGCTCTCTGTGAACCTCCAGCAATGCTCTGTGGGCTGCCATTGAAGGAACACAGGACAGACTGAGATGCTGAGCTCTTGGGGCAGTGGGGCCCATGCCCTGAGCCACCAACTGCTGCTGTACCCTGTGCAGGTTTCATCACCCTCACTGCTCTGCTCTCAGATGTGTGTTGGACATCAGACCTACATGTTACATATCCTGGGGCGGAGGCTTTTTCTTCCCAAAGCTCTTTGCTAAGTTTTGTGTACTAGCAGAAAAGTTTAAGGAACTGCATAATCAAACTGTCTTCCCTTTCCCATCCCACTGTTTGGGGACAGCAATTGCCACTCTTAAAGGAAGAAAACATGGTAAGAAAAGCTTCTTTAGTGCCCTTTTGTTCAAGGTTCCAGGATTATGCTGCAAACACAGCCTGAACCTTGGACTTTGGCATATCAGTGGCTGTCATGCTGTAGCTGTCGAGGTCTGTGCCAGGCCACAAGACGACTCAAACACTTTGGCTGGGGGGTAGTAGACTCTGCTTTATTCTCAGGCAGTAGTCTCCTCTGTCCCCCAAAAACCAGCCCCAGATGTGTGAACACCTCTTCTCCAGCCTACCCCAAAGTAAAGTCAAGGAGGTTGGTTTAAACCACTGGCACAGTAAAGTCCTTATATGATTAGGAGGTGGCTGCTGGTGGCACTTCCTCTTGCAGTCCTGCGTAATGACCAGCGTACGTGACTGTCTTGGCCTTTGTCTGACCCAAAGAGTCTGGAGACCAAAGTTGAGGACATTAATTGTGTCAGGGTAATTAAACACACAGTGTAGACACCCCCTGTGTCTTCTGGCTAAGGACTGTTTTGGTTGGGCTTAACAGCACAGATTACCTCTGCATTAAACAAGGACTTAATTCAAGGCTTTTGATCCATTTTACTTCACAGTTACAGCTCTTGCCTCTGCAGATGGCGTGGATCCAGACGTAGCATTAATTTGGTGTTAAGGAGTACATGCCATCAGTACACTTTTGAAAAAACAGCTGAGCTGGTGGATTTGAAGGCAGAAACACAGATAAGAGTTGAAGGTTATTGTACAGAAGGATGTGAAGGCTCTTGGGGTTATTTTTGTTGTTGTTTTTAATTTCAAAGTTTCATAAGTGGGCTGGTGATGCTGTTACTGAGAAGAGTAGAATGACACACAACTGAGATGCTGAACTACAAGTCCAGTCAAAAACATCCGCTAACAATTTTGCGTGTGTCAGTACTACCTGACTGCACGGGACAGCTTGCCTCAGTTTCTGTATTACGAAGCAGCAGAGCATTGCATTGTCTCTGTCTGTGGTTTATTTTAATGTTTTAAAATGTGCATTCTGCCTTCAAGTAATGGAGAGGTCGGAAGACTGCATTTCCCCCATGCCACATGTGAACAGTTGTTTTTCAGTGCATCTTTGACAAAAGAAATAATGAGCCTTTTATTTGGAAAGCCCCAGTCCAGATAAATAATTGCAATGACAGCATGAAATGGGATAGTTATTCATGTGTCTGAAAAGATCAGACCAAAACCACACTGTGCATTCAGCACGAGGAAGAACTGAAAATCTTTGGTCTGAAATAAATACCCTATAAAATAATTTCTGGTTGACATAAAATACTAGGAAGAAAATGGAAATAGAATCGGTTCCTAAGACAAATGCAAACCCTTTTGGGCTTATGACAATTGCCCTATAAAGCCTAGCCTGCATATAAAATTTAGGAGCTAAGAGCTGAGAGATCACCAAGATTATGTTGACACCTTATGTTGTAGGAAAGATTTGTAAAAATGCACAAGGACATATAATGAGATAGGTGCTTATCTGTATTTGGCTACATCTTAAGTTGCTAAAATGGGCTTTGTAAATCAGTCTCCTACTGCTTTTGTTTTTCCTCTTTAATGTGCATCTTGCTTGCTTTCCCTTAGTATCTATTTAAAGGAAGACCTGGGGCCATGGGTGGCTTATGGGAATTTCACACTGCCTTTCCCTGCCCCGGTGCCCTCCCTGCTCGCTCTGAAAGTCGCGCTCCTGGGAGGGTCAGCTGAAATGGCACATGTTTGACAGCAATCTCCTGGCTGCCAGCTGGAGCTGTGGCTTAAACTGTCCCTTGCAATGGACAGGAGGTTGTTTTAGGGAATATTCTCATTCATTTTTTGTGGGAGTAATTCCTCAGGTTGAGTTCTGCACTGAAACAGTAAGTCTTTGTATTCAGTTTAGTTTTGTGATGCTTAACTAAAATAGCATGGTCTGCATTTTACTGTGCTGTGCTAGGCATAAGAGCAGGTAGAATGTTACATCTTTTGCATGCCCTTTGTTTTGGGACCTGCCTGGCCCCTACTTCTGGCTGACTAACACAACTGTTCCTTCCTTCAGGGAAGGGGAACAAAGATTAGCTGGATCCCCTGTTTCCTCCCACTCTGCCCTCCAGTAAGTATATACCCAGGTCAGGAGAGAGACCAATACAAGACCACTGTCACTGGGGTAGCAGCAACTTGCTCTGATGAAACACTGCCGGTGGCTTCACTGGACCAGAGAAAGCCAGAAAAGTCAGTGTGGTGTCATCCTCCCTGTGCACTTGTGTCCCGAGTACCCTCCACTCATGTCAGCTACCCCAGGTTACATGGAAAAGGTTTGGTGCCTCAGCTACAGCGTGCCCTGGGGTTATGGTCCCGAGGTCAAACACCTTGTATTCGTCTTACACGACTTAATGAACATGTCTGCATGGCAGCATTGCATCAGAGATATACAGGCTACAGTACAGGGTTAAAGAGGGAAAAAACAGAGTAGTAAGAGGAAGGAAAGGTTTTCTGTCTGCACTTCCAGCCATGTGATTCCAACGGTGACTGAAGAGGTGGAAAATTGACAAATTAATCTAAAATGAATCCAATTGAAAGAAACAAATCCTTCATGAAACCTGTCACGTGCCATCAGTAATTCATTGTTGTACAGAACACAAAAGCAGATCGTTCCATCAGCTGCCTCGCTGTACGTGACCTTGATTTAGCAGGCAGGTGAAGCTGGGAGCAGTGGCCTTATCTTGGCACGTCTCTGGCTTGGCCATTCAGAGCCGTAAGACTAAGAACCGTGAAGCTCTTGACAGTGTATTTCTTTCCTGCAGCTATTATCTTTTACTGATGAGTCAGTGCATTTTAATCTAATGGGGAATTTTTTAGTACAGCTGAAGCAAAGGGTTTGAGTAAATGAAAAAGAGGAGAATACCATCAAGGAAATCTCTACAGCTTGGCATCGAGCTTTGTTGACAGCCACAGGCAGCTTAATCAGTATATTTGGAAAATCCTGCCTACTGATAAGTAAGGGGTTTGGAGAAAAATACTAAGTGATGCTCATTAAGGCATTCATTGTTTGTATAGCCCTATTGTCTTGCTGTACAGCCGTAGTTAAAGGAGTAGTGATATTAGTAGGAATTAATGTTGTTAATTTCTGCTGTTTGTAACCAGTGAGACCTTCGCAAATAAAGCTGCTATTTCCGTTCTACCCAGATCTATTATTTGCTTCTCTATGCCCTGAAATTTGTGACTTAATGACTAGGAAGATGGTTGCAGAGAGCTAGGCAGGATTTCCTCTTTCAGAGGAAATCTAGTGTCTCTCTGTGATTTGTTAGACTTCCCTCCCTCCGCCCCGCAATTCCTAAAACCACTGTAAGTGGTTTTGTGTGGAGGAGGGATGGGGGGGGGGGATATTAATGCCTTGAGATTTCTAGGGAAATTGGCACTGATGGCCTTGATGACTTCCAGCACAGCGAGGTGATCTGGTAGGGTAGAACCGATTAACTGTGAAAAAGGAAAATCTGGGAGTATAAAAGAATTTGTCTTTTGATCCCGTTATCTCTCTGAACATGCTTCAGACTAATTGTGAAACTCAGCCACTTCTGCTTAGGGATTTTGACCTGCAGTTGGAGGGGCTCATACCCAGGCTGAACTAGTGCTAAAAATCTCCGCGTCTGTCCCTGTTGCCCTTTTAGGAATAGAGACATGTTAATTGCTAAGGGCTCCAATTCACATTCCATCTTGGCTTTATCTGCAGCTGCTGAAATGCTCCTCAGCTGCTGCAATTCTCAGACTGGCACATCAAGTTAAAGTGTCATGTATTGGTAGTTTATATTAAATACACTGGACTAAAAACTGGCAGCTGAGGAACCTGTTCTGCCTACTGTGGGGGTAGAACCTCCATGGGGAGGCAGGAGGAGAAGGCACGCTGCTCGGGTGTAACCTTTCAAGCCCCCACAGGTAAACCTGCCTCAGGTAAATTCTGCCCAAGATAGTGACTCAGAGCCCCACATCTCACTTCAGTTGCTCATTAAACTTATTGGGACTTAACATGATGAAGTAAGAGTTGCTCACAGTCATTGAGTAGTAGGAGATCTAATAGATAAAAGCCCATGTGGAATTGCTGCGTTTGGCTCTCTTCGGTGCCACTGATCAAGCTGCTTTCAGACAGGATGGGAGAGCACTCAAACTCTTCTGCCGAGAAGCAAATCCTGCTGCTGCCTGTGATCTGTGGGTTCATGTCAAATTAAAGTTCATGCTGACAGATGAACTCCCTCAAACACCTTTCTAGGTTGCTCTGAAAAAGCACTGCAGAAAAACTTGGAATTCTTCACATTCATTATATTTTTGCATTATCTTTATAATAAAGGGGCATATTCCAGAGCAGTCTTCGGGACCTGTAACAACCTTGGGTAGAAGGGGCAGGGATGAAAACCCTACGTACTCAAGGTGGAAAGTGATGGGTCCATGGGAAGGCCTGTGACACGGTTACAGTATAGGAGAGGCCAGGAATTGATGACATTAAAGTGCCTTCAGCACTGGGTTCCCATAGGAACCACAGTACAATTCTTAGCAGAGTGTGGCCTCCTTTACTGTCAGATCTGGGAAAGCAAGGTTTTTTCACAGAACTGTTAATAGTAACGTTAGGGGATTTACTGTCTCTCTTCACCTTGGGTATTTCCTGGCTGTCGGTTCATTTATGGTTCTAATCAATCTTGGCAAGAGGATTTACTGTCAGAAACAGGAGTCTCTCCGTGTGTTTCTTGTACTTGCCAGTAATAGGGTATCTGAGAAGTTTTGTTTGCGTACACTGTCGATAGATGACTTACTCTCCTTCCAAAGATCCATCTAGGTTTTTCCTTTGAATAAGATACCTCTTTCTCTTTGTTTCAATTTTGAAATCTTCAGAGGAGTTTGTTTTAAACATTGTACTGGCTCACACACACCCCTACATACATTTTCCATTTTTCCCCAGTAGTCCTCTGTCAGTGGCAAAAAAGTACACAGAGAACAAAACAGGGAAAGCATAGGTGGGTTTTTTTCAGGCTTAAAAACGTCTTTTATCAAGGTGAAGTTGTCTTTACTCACACTTTGGCAAAACAAAGTGTTAAATAAGCTTTGAGATCTGTCAGCTTTCAGAGAATATCCCACTTCTTTTGCATTGATTTCTAGCAGCTTATTTTCTGGGGATGAGCAATTTAGAGCTGCTTCTTGCCTATCCCTGGAGCTCCTGGGGCTGTCCTGACCGTTCATGGAGCGCGCTGTAACGGATCCAAGGAAGGGGATGTTGGCAAACATTACCACACCTGAAGCCTGCATTTTCACCTGGCAGTAGTCAAGACAGCAAATAACTATAAAACATGTTGAACTGGTCACAACAAGTGTAACCAGGATTAACATGATTCTTTTCAAACAGCAAGTTTGTTCTTCTATCTTGAGTCATCTCATTTCATTTAAAAGGTCTTGAGTGACCTATAACAGATGAAGTAGCTACAATTAGGTATATTCCACGATTGCACAACTGTCCATCTGCTCTGCACAATCCTGGTTGAAGGCTCCAGTATTGTGATGCTGCCGAGGCAGGGGATATGAGTGGATGGTATCACACGCTTTCTAAGTGCCTGTGATCATGAAGGCGTCCAACTGCCTCAGTTGATGAGTCACCCTGCAATGAAGGAACGAACTCTTCAAGACAAGGAGTTTATAAGGTTTTTACACATATGGCCAGACTAAATAATTCTAGTCTGGCGTGATATAGCAGAAACCAGCTGTGAAACAAAGATCAGAACAGTTTTAAAATCCCAGGCCTTTGGAAGGAGTAGAAAAGCACATCTGGGAAAGTAATTGCAGATTTTTCTTTTGCTCCTTCTTCTCCCCTCTTTCTTGTAAACTCGTAATGCAAGTGAGCCAGAAATGTTGCTGAAGGGAAGGAGAGGAAAGGATCAGATTTACACAATGGCCAGTTTCTGGATATATCTTATAAAATGTGACCCTAATTCTGCTATCCTGTAAGACAGAGACACTGGGAAATCACTTTCTTCCCTTCTTGACCAGTGACCTGCAGATGAATGATCTGGCTGAATATAACTGGGGTTAGCTCTGTGCTCTTGAGCTGCCTGTGGGCTGTATTTTAGCCATTTCCAATCTTATTAGCAGCACACTGATGTGGCGTGGGGTGGCCGGCACAGCCAGATTCCTCCCGGTAACTCAGAGCACCCTAGGAAGAGGCAGACCTAACACTGACAAAGTGCAGCTTGCAAGTGAAGGGCATGTGAGCAGAGCCCCTGTATTGCCCTGTTAAACCAGAACAATGCTGTTGTAACACAGGATCAGTGCCTTGACCTGGCCTTTAAGTTGAGAGCAATAGTATCACCCTGGAAAATGGCAAGGCAGGTATGTTTCTGTTTTCCATCACTTTACCCTTATTGCTTTGTCTTTCCAGATGATGTTCGATTATTTGGCTTTGTCCGATTCACCACCGGTGATGCCATGAGCAAAAGAGTCAAGTTTGCCCTCATCACTTGGATTGGAGAGGATGTCAGTGGCCTGCAGAGAGCCAAAACTGGGACCGACAAGACTCTGGTCAAAGAAGTAGTACAGGTAACCTCTTACTTCTGCTTCTAACCACCAGTTCTCATCGCTTTTAGCTCTACAAACACCAGCAGGAGGTAAGACAAGGGGAAGGATTAGATCACCCTTCAACTTAGTAGTTAATCCTTTAAAAAAAGATGGTTTCCTATTGCCTGTCTTTCTACTAGGAAGACTTAACATCTGCCCTTTGCACACTCAGGCATAATGAAGCACCTTTGAGCTTAAGGCTGTCTTAACTATTTCATGAAGAGGGAATATATGCACTCGCCTCCTTGTCACTGTTAAGATGTTCCCCATCTCCTTTCTTGATATGGAAATAACGTAATACTGAATGGTAGAGAACAAGGCAATATTAAGTTAAGCAGGTAAAATGAAACAGAAGAACCCACGCCCTTGTTTAAACTTTTCTCTTGAGGCCTTTTGTCTCAGCACAATGAATTCGTAGACCTAATCAACGAAAGTCTGAAGTCCCTATCAGTACCAATTAACTAACAGCTCTTAATAGCTAACTAGATTTGAATAGTCTTCTGTTTGGCTTTGGGCGTATCAGGGAAAAAGAGAAATGTGCTTAGTACACACCTTGGAAGGGCTTCACTGGAATTTGTCTGCCCCAACTGAGCTTATCATTTAACTTTGTCAAGGCCTCCCGGGGTACTCTGAGCAGGGCTCACGTTGTTGGGCTCCAAGCTCAGTCCAAAGGAGTGAAAACAAGCAACTGCTGCAAGAGAAGTGAATAGTTTCCTCTGAAGAAGTATTTAAAGCAAGATTAGCTTTTTCAACTAAACCTCTCCAATGCCTGAGAAATGGTCTTACTGCACTTGGAGAACACACTGACCATTGAAATAATCTCCCTCAATAATTGCGTTCTTGCCTATGTAAAGAAATCTTCCAGTAGGACAATATGAAGGATGAGAATGAAGTCCCCCTCAATTCATTGGTAGATTATATTTAGATAAGAAGCATGAAAAATGTAAAAAATTCATATCCTTCCAGAAGATAAGCACTGGTGCTAAATCTTTCAAAATGACAACTACAGAGAGAAGTCCATTCTGAAAAGAAACTTCCATAATGACACCTGAGAGATAGGAAAGCAAATCTCTGTTCATGTGAAGCAGCTGAAACTCTGTAATTGTAGCTGAAGATGAAATTACAGAGTACTAATGAATGACTCATATAAGAGTCACTAAGCCCAAGGTTTCTAAAAAAATATGTTTAGACTATTTATTCCTGTTGAGTTGAATAGCATTCCTGAATGCTGTTCTAAGATCTGTCCCTCAGGTCTGTTACATATAATTTGCAATTTCACTTGTTTCATCTTTGATTAGTAGTCTGTATGAGTTAATAATCTGGTAGAACATTAACCATTCTTGGCTGTTACTTAAAAATATTCATATTCCAATTAATCTGTACTAAAATATGAAAACCATACAACTTGTGCTCAATGTACTTTTATTGAGCAACCATGTCTATAACCCACTCCAAAGCATTTCTGAATCTCATGTCAATGGTGATCTCCTTTCCATAAGAAATTATCTTGACAACTATTTTGAATAGTTCTACATGTGCAACTGCATCCCTCTGAGTGGAATGGGACAAAAGCAGAACTATTTTCTTAGTTTTATGCATGTAACCTTGCAGATAATCTGTCAAAACAAAAGAGGACAAGAAAGTCCAACTGAAATTTAGTGGAGGGAATTTATCCCAGAGCTATTTCACTCTTACTAGTTCTCTTGACCTTCAAGTACGTTCCCAGTCACCCCACTGCTCCTGATTTTTACAGCGATTATTTGAGATGCAAGTTATACAGAGAAAAATATAGTTGGTTGGTTGCTGTAATGATAAACTACAAATCTGACTCAGTGTTGGTTCATCATTTGGAATAAGTAGTACCCTAAAGTGGAAATTTTGTTCTTTACAAACCATGAAGAGAATCTAGGCTATTGATACAGTTTGGCTCTCTGCAGTTTTAGTTGCGTGCATGGCCCATAGGTGCACTCACCCTGTGTGACATGGCTCTCATTCCAAGGAAGTATGGCACAAGGAGGCTTTTTGTACAGCAGATTTTGTACAGCTTTGATTTTGTGATCTATAGAAATGATTGGTTGGGATTCCAGAACAACAGCTCTTCAGTCTGAGAAGCCCTCAGTAAAACGTGAAGGGTGCTCGCTATCTTGTAATATTTGCAAAATCTAACTGTGGCTCTCCATTTAAGACTAAAGCTCCAGTGTGAGGGCACGCCTGCTTTATATTCTCTGCTATGTTGTAGATGCATTGATGAGCTATGGTTGAGCTCTGCTCAAAGTTGAACAAACGCCAATAAACATTGTTCTTCTGCCGAGACACTCAAAGTGAAAGACTTTGAATACCGCCTAGCAAACAAAACCCACCGTGTTGCATCTGTAGGATAAAAGGTGTTCACACATGGTGATTATTAACGGTCTCCTAGAAGCACCTGCCATAAGGAAACGTAACGGATATTAACTGTTAAAGAGTAGATTATGAGCTTGTGAACAAAAGGATGAAATATTTCAGGCCAGGAGAGGAACTGGGTTGCCCTCACTTCTGTATTACTCCCGTGGAAGGAGGAGCAGGTGCCATGAAATCTATAGAGATGTGGTTTGGGAAGCAATGCTGATAGTCAGAGGAGGAGGTTGCCAGAAAATCTCTCAGGAAGAAAAGACAATTGGCTTTTAGCTGTATCAACTGTAAAATTACAGGGATGGATCTTATCTGGTGCAAATAGCCATAGTTCTGATCTGTACTAGCTGAGAATCAGGTCTTCTTGCTTATTTGGGACTATCCTTATTACCTCTCTAATGTTGTTGGAAAATGGGTTTTGCGTTTATTGTATTTATTTTGGATTGTAGAAAAATGCATTTTGCATTTGAGGAACATTCAGTAGCTTTTTTTTTCACAGCCATTTATTTTTCATCCTTTCCTCTTTACCTCAGCTGGAAATCTTGGATCAAGCCTGTGACCTGGTCCGAGTAGTTCAGTTGAGAGCAGGTCAGAAGTAAGGCCAGGATGGGGGACAAGTATTTATATCTTCTTAAGGGTATAGCTAAATACTAATGTGTGGAGAGTTTCCTGTGTAAATGGAGACATGGAGTAAGGTGATGCAGTATCACATCTTTTCTCCACTGAGCTTCTGTCTAGGCCAAGGACGGATCTGGGGGTGGGGGGCAGTAGCACAGAACGTCCCATGATTTGCAGGCTGTTGCTTAACTGTTTCAGAGTTAATTTCTGGGGTACAGTCTAAACCTAGATCTAGAATGATCTAAACTTAACAGCTAAGGAACTGTATGAAACAGTAAGCCAGGATGACTTAAACTACAAGGCTGCATCTATTCTGTCATCGGCAGTAGCATGTCTTACCTTGTGCTCGTGGGTGAGCTGTCAGATACTTGCAGTGAGCCATAGATGCAGCAGACCCCACGGCATTTGTGTCCTCTGCAGAGCTGCAGTTTGATCACTGTGAGTCACTAGTTGTCATGCCAAGGTTGTACCCAGCTGCCAGTAGATACCAGCTGGGCGGAAAGGCATATTTTCTACTTGGCTAAAAAGGAAATCATCCAGAGCTGGTCTTAAACTCATGTTTTATGTCCCTGGCAATAAGGATGGTTCTGCTTTTTACCTCCTTTTATATGCACAAGCTATGGCTTATTCAACCATAGTACAAATCCATCCAGGAGACTGAGGGGTGTTGTTTTGACCTCTTTTATTCCAGAGGCCCAGGAGAAACAGGTCGGTCAGCTTAAGCCCAGAAATCAAGGATATTGTAAGCTGCTTGTCATGGCCAGGAATGGCTGCCAGCATGAGGTTCAACTCAGCCATAAAAATTCCTGCAAGGTGAAACCTGGCAGCTGTGGATTTTAAGTACAGGAGCATCAGGCCTTACAGTGAATGGCCCCGTTCACTTTGAGAGGCAGAGGGATGATGTTATGGTGCTTTCCTTCGAGTAGGGACAAGCCCAGGCATAACAGTTGTGGGGCTGGGAGTGGCAACCAGTGCTACCGTGGTCAGGTTTTGATGTAAATGCTGAAGAACTGAAAGCAGGACTTGGTTTCCCTCTGAGCGCTGCTTCCTTTCTGTGAACTTACTGCCCTTCATGACTGCATTTCCTACCAGGAGATTTTAACCCTTTGTTAGGCAGTATGGAGGTCCTTGTCCTGACGGGACTGAATTCCCCTTCAGGGCTGTCTCAGCAAAGGGACTGCCCAATCGTTGCTAGTTTATCTTATTTTCCATGAATTTTGACTCTTCTCTGTTTTCATCAGCACTCCTGCCCCCACAAAGTCATGTGCTCTATTATTTGCCTAAATCATATTCAGGGTAAAACAGCTCTGTTTCTGTGAGCAAATATTCATGGCATTTTATTCATTATTATTTTTGGTGAGGAATTTGCCTGGCTTTAGTGATGTCAACAAGTTTACTGAGTTCCTATTTTGGAGGTCATGGCCAGATCTTTTTTTGCTCGCCTTTCTGTTTTCTCACTGCAGTGATGCTGGTACCTCATGAGGGAGGACCCACTTATGGGGTCACTGTCCCTGGTCTCAGGACAGATACAACCCATATAACTCCTTGTATGTGCATTAGGTTTCTCATGTTAGTACAGTGGCCTAAACAGAAGATGGCTCAATAGCTTTGTTAGAGGCAGTCAGAAAATCAAACTCATATGATAATGGCTGTATCATGGTGGCTTTGAGAAAGTCTTTCTCAGGAGGGTAAGATACTGCTGGGAAAGCAAGCGGAATTGTGCTTTTTGACTGATTTTCCTATTCTGGTTTACTGTAATGACCATACCAAATGGATATGGATTTACAAGAACTCCTAGTCCTAGTCTAGAGAAAGTGGTAACTTTATAAGTAACTTCTTCAGGCCAGAATAAGCAGCCTCTCATCACCCCCCTCTCATCACCCCACATCTGACACACAGCCCTGTGACTTTTCCAGTGGGATGCAGCACAGATAGGAAGAATTTGCAGATCAGCTGAAATGCAGTTCCCATTGCTGAGAGATGTGTTTGCCAGAGGTTTGGGCTGGCTTCTCCCAGCCACTGGAACAATTCCATGTAAAAATTCGCAAGGAGTAAATTTGAAGAGAAGGGGTTTTGCTGATAGCTTGGACTCCGATAGTGGGTTGCAGGACCAGGTTTGGTGTAGCCAGAGTAGAGTGAAGGGCAGTGGTACTGTATTGCTATAGGTGCTTGTCACTCTATAAACTCTCCTTGCATTCAGAGAAGCCCTGCTAGAACATACCTCTGCTGCAGCCATAGGACATGTCCTTTCTTCCCCATGGCCACAGGTCTAGGACTCATACCATGCTGGAAAAGAACCATGAGAGATGTCATCTCCTTTGTACTGCATCTGCACTGAAAATAAGATGACCAGTGGATGGGAGTGGTGACATTAAGCACAGCGTTACTGAGGATTTTGAACATCAATGGAGGCTGCTGCAAGCCCCAGCGTAAATAAAAACAGCAAGAAGCTGCTCAACTACCTGGCACTGTCCCTAGCTGCTAAGAACCCATGTGTCTGTAGACAATACAAGGATTTTCTTTCTGGCTTCAGGCCTACCCATGCTGGGATTTATAAGGGCCTCTGCAGACCTTTTTGGTACAGTATCTGCACCAGACAGATTTTCCCTTGGCCAGCTTAGGGAAATTTTATGGCCACATATGCTAAACATTCAGGGCCTGGAATAGGAAGAAAATCTACTCCACCCTTTTTTTCCCCCCCCTGTAAAGTTGTCTAGAAGAGAAAGGCTGGACTGAGCTTGCTGCACAAACTTCGTGCTTCCCAGGGAGAGATGCAGGCTCAGTTTTTGCAACCTGACCTGTGTGGTTGGAGCCCTTTTACCTGTGTAGTGTTGCATGGGGGTTGACACAGGGGATTGGATTGCAAAATTGTGACCCTGTGCTTCTCAGGCACAAAGTGAAGCACGTGCTAGATAGGTATATTGAAGAACCCTGAGTAAACCTTACTTTTTACGTTCAATGATTTGAGAGGCAAAGCAAAGAGACTGTGGTCACTGTTGTGTCGTGAGAGTGATAAAGATAAATGGCATCATTGTTTTTGTTATCTGTAGGCTGCTGGTGACTCTGGGATGAATACAAAGGCTAGAATTCACTCACAGGGCTTGCTGCAGTTGTAAAAAGCTTGGGGATAGGGGGAGGAGAAGAGAAAAGGAAGTGGAGGATGTAAAATGAAGAGGCATGTCAGCAAAGCGAGGGCCCAAGCATCAGAGTTATGCTCTGTGCCTTAGGCGGCTATAACTGTTCTGCAATTCTCTTAAAAGGCGTTAGATATGGGTATGTGTGAGAGAGGAGAAAGCAGGGACTTTCCCCACCCCAGGCTCTTAAGGGCAGAAAGGAAATCTGGTGGCAGAACAGAAATCTGACTGAAGTTGCATGCCTGTTGGCATTGCTGTTAGCCACTTAAAGCTGGGATCTTTCCTGGTGCTTTGCAGGAGCCAATTTGCTATGATCGGTTATTTGTAATTGCAGATGACAGTCATGTCGAATAAGTACCATGGCCTGGTCTAGCTAACATCAGACCCAATTAAATCAGTTGGGAGTATTTTTATATTCTGGCAGTTTCAGCGGGGACAAAAAATGAGTGAACTCTGGATAAGATGGCCCTCGGCTGAAAAGTGCTGCTGTTGATCATGAGCGCCCAATCTCTTGATCTGAGAGCCAGAGTCACTCCTGTGTTCCTGCCCTGATGACACAAGAGGCGGTTTCAACTGTCTCTAAAATACTTACATGACTCCCTTCACCTTATGATTTGCACCCTGAGCAAAAGCTCAACCCCAGAGAGCTCAAACAGTGAATTCAGAGGGATGAGGGAAGCTATGGCTGAAGAAAGGTCAAGCAGGATATTGAAATCAGGAGTTTCAGGCAGCAAACTCACCCGAAGCATCTTCTGCCCTTGAGGCCAGGCTTGATGAGACCGTGGTGGGTAAGAGCCAGTGTGAAGAACCAAAGAAGCCCCTGACAGCACCTGCCAGCAGAAAGGAATAAGTAAAGAGTTATTAATAGCAGTGACCCAGATTGCACTCCAACGGTACAAATCTGGCACAAGAGGTGGCCCAGTCAGCTAAGAGGATATTTAAGAGTGGCTGGGAACATAACCCATCTGGCCACTGCTAGGGGGAGATTGCTCCAACCTTGCAAGATGTCTCAGTGGCACTGACATGAAATAGTGGCTGGTGCCCACAGATCATCACCCAGGAATCATCTGGATAGCTGTCTAGTTGAGAAGACATTTGAGTAATTATAATTCCTTTGTGGTACATATAATTTAGTTCCCCTCTGTTCATGCATGAGTGCACTTGCAGTTTTAAATTCAGTATCAGCTGGATTCTGCAGATTGGACATTGAAGGAAACCCTCACTGCATTTATAAAATACACACATTTTAATGGAATCCCTCTTCAGAAATTATTTTATGGGCCTTCCCCAGTTCTCACTAAAGTCAAGGCAAAGACTAGCACTGAAGTCGTGTAGTCCTGGAGAATGTTTCCTGAGTTGAAGAAAACTTGTTAAACCTGTTAGCATGGAGAAAAGAAATTGAAAAGGCTCTGCTCAAAAATCATGCAGGTAGCACATCTCAGTGAGCATCAAATAGTTGAAAATCATTTGTTTGGTCTTGGCAACAGCTGAGCTTTGCAAAAGTCTCACAGGAGATCTGGAAGTAGGACACTTGTGAGCATGACCAAGTCTGATGTTTTGGGCAGTCTGCCTCTTCATTTCCCACCTCAAAAAAGTTTTATTCTCCCCAAATAAACAATTTATTTCCCTTTTTCCCTGAACTCTGCTACGACATGGATGAGTGCCTGTAATGTCTGTCTGTCCTCACACCAGAAAAGCCGATCGTTGAAGTGCGGAGAAAAATGGTGCTGTGAAGCATTTGTTATTTCTCAGGATTTTGTCTAGCTGCTGATAAACTAAAGCAGAGCAGACAAGGCTTCTCGTAGCTGCTATAAGCTTTTATTTTTTTTCTCCCCGTAAGCAACTCTTCAGTAGTGAGGATTTCCTACAGTGTGAAACAGGATCAGCCGCAGCCTGGGAGACTGGCATGGGGGAGGGAGCTGTTTTGCTCTCCCTTCCATTTTTTCCACCGCATGAAAGAGGTGCTGAGACTCTTTCAAGCTGAGTCCTTCTCCACCCCCTCCTTTACCCGACTCTGATCCCAAACTGAGACCCTTGAGACGCTGCCAAATAAAGAGCTCTCCCATGGCTGAGAGTCTGAAACCAATTAGAAACCCCCCCTCCACAGTTGTGCCGGGGCCGTTCCAGTGCTGGGGAGACCTGGACAAGATGACTGCTTCTCTCTCAAAGCATTGCCTAATTCTCCCAGGCAGCCTCCGTCGCCTCTCGGGGCACTCGCTGCCCAGGGAGCCAGGCATTGCAGATTTCTATAGACATTGCAGTAGGGCTGTTGGGATTTTAATTCTTTTTTTGTTGTAGTCAGTTTGTCCCTGGCCCTGCAGAGTGCAGTGGATGCTCGTGTTTTTCATGCTGTCTAAAACCTCTGTGGGTTGGGGGAAAGAAAAGACACATGCGATGTGTTCAGTTATGGTTAGGAAGTGAAGGAAAATGCTAAAGCAAGAAGCAAATGTGTGTGTTTGCTTAAATGCCTGTGCACACACACACACGCATGCTACTCTTCCTATGAAGCAGAAGGGACAGCCCCCACAAAGGAACAAATCCCTGACTGTAGTGACACTGCCAGTGACAAGTGCCCTAAAGGCACCGTGGTATCCCATTCACAGCGATCTGTTCTGAGAAAGGTTTTCTCTGTTCACAGCCTCACATCACAGCATGCTGCCTAGGGCTTGCCCAGCTCCCATAAGCTGCAAAGAGCATTCAAGCAGCACACAAGTGTATTAATAAAGCGTGTCCTTAAAGGCCACTTTGGCTCATTAGACCACAGAGCATAGTGGAGCTTATTAACAACACCAGCAGCCTGTCTAATACAGTATCTTGGGTTTGGCCATGATGTATATTAGATAGTTGAGAGGAGGAGTCAGTAGGTCGACTGAAGTAGACTTATTTGCTCCTGGTATCATCTGTGTGTTGCTCGATCTTTAATCAAAGATTAAATCGACACCCCATCAGCTGGTGGGGTACAGTACTGTAGTGTACTGTGGTGTAGCACTGTTCTCCTTGTTTTGGGAGAAGGGCTCCTGAAAAAGATCAGGGCACAGACAGGATTAAGTTACTTGCCAAAGATTATGCTGAGGGTCTGCAGCAGTTAGAAGGTCAACAATTTTGAGCTTTTTAGTTTTCATACTACTTAGGAAACTAAGGACCTGACCTAGACTGTGCATTTATCACTGGGAAGAGTTGTTGCATAGGGCAGGACTGGGTCTTGCAGCCAGTGACTGTGGAAGTATAAACATAAAATTTCTCTGGGTTAAGTCTTGTGTTTTGCCATCACTAGTCTTCCATCTCATCCACAGCTTTCTGTTTATCATCTCTGCTGCAGTAGATAAGGGTATGCAGCTCATAAAGCCATGGAAGCTGGATAACACTTCTTTATTCAGGTACTTGGACAAGTATCCCCTTTTTTAAGAGGCTTTTTCTTTATCTCTTGCAGAACTTTGCCAAAGAATTTGTGATCAGTGACCACAAAGAGCTGGATGAGGATTACATCAAGAACGAGCTGAAGAAAGCAGGGGGGGCTAATTACGATGCACAGACTGAGTAACCGCACGAACCTCCTGCACCATCACTTGGATCTCAAAGGGAGGGGAAAGGCACAGCAAACTAACACAACTGAGAGATGAGGCAACTGAAATCCCCAGCTTTCTGTGTGTGCACCTGAGAACTCCCTTTCTTTGCATACAGCGGACTTTTATTTTCCATCCCATCTCATGAAGCATCTCTCTCTGGGGTTCTGTTCCCCCCCCCTTCCATTTTTTTACTCATAACTCTGTCCATGTTCTTGCATCTGCAGCATTTAGGTTTGGCTCTGCTTTGGTCCTGTTCAGCACTGTGTTCGTAGAGGCTTGCCATTGTGTCCTTCTTCGTATGCGTGCATGTCTGTGTGTGTTTTAGTTGGGCTCAACCTGGTCTCTGAGGGGAGAAAGTTTTCAGGGAGTTCTGAACATCCATTATTTTAGTATTTTTTAAATTTGTTCTCACTGATATTCTTGTGAATAATATTTTTTGCTGTTCTAGGCTCAGATCAACTTGACTTCACTCAAACTTTGATTGAATTGTCTAAGCTTAAATGTCCAGCTGAGATGTTATCTAACAGCTTAAACAACAAAGCAAACAAACAAACAAATTCTTTGATTCTTAATAAATGGGAATAAATTTGCCTTAAACATTGCTAGACAGTTGCTATGCTATGTGCTGCATCTCTATCCCTCCCTCTTAAAAATAAGATCCAACATGATCTGGATATGGGGGTTTTGTTGCTTTTGGAGGTATCATGGCACAGTAAACTGAGGGGCTTAGAAATGTCTGGACACTTGTTCACTATTTTGTGTACATTGATCTCTGGGTTTGTATTTGACTTTCCTAATGCTGGGGCTCAGGAGGTGAAACTGAAATGCATAGATTTCCTTTTTAAATGATGTCTGCAAAAATAGCAGCCGCTGAATCCTAGCAGCCTTCTCTGCCCATGTACCCCCTGGGGTTTTTTTGCAGTTAAACACAACATCTTCAGTTATTTGGGGCCTTCAGGCAGAGAACCATCCTGCAGCTGTGACCGAGGGATGGAGCAGGGCAGCTCTGTCCCAGTCGGGATGAAACATTCAACATCAGAGGCTCAGACATAACCTGGGCACAGTTTGTTTGGTACCAGATTGTTTGTTTGGGGGGCTTCTTTGTATGGCTTTTTTTTTTCCATCAAAGGTAATTGTCCCCAGAATTATGTGTAGGGGGAAAACTGTGTTGTACTGGGGCTTGGGAGTCAGCGCTGTAAACCCATTACAGAAATAAATGTTTTTCAAGAACAGTTCTCAGCGACTCTGTTGTTCTTTTACCTTTC
Source organism: Anarhynchus alexandrinus (assembly GCA_008711295.1). Lineage (NCBI taxonomy): Eukaryota > Metazoa > Chordata > Aves > Charadriiformes > Charadriidae > Anarhynchus > Anarhynchus alexandrinus. The sequence continues at coordinate 5,764,263 of VUYV01000007.1, read as the reverse complement.
CTGCAACGACGAGCCTATATTTAGGAGGTCTCTTAATCCTGGGTGTAAGCTCTTGCAATCTCGGTGCTATTAGGAGAATTAAACACTGGCTTAAATGTAAAATGATCTCAGTGCCTGCAACCCTTGTCTGCTCAGCTCCGCTCGGAAAGGCAGAGGTGACCACAGTGCATCCGACACACTTTTTGTTCAGCAGCTCTACCTCTAAATTTCCAGTGCCAAAATGCCAAGTGGGAATTGTAATTAGGTCAAAGAGAACTTCACACCCACGTAAAATAAATGTGGTGAGGTCAGGAACAGATTTGGGAGCAAGAACACCACTTTCAGAGTGAAGTTTAGCCGCTTCCTGCACAGGGTTACATGGGGCGTTACAATTCTGGGACTAAACTTCTTAAAACTTGCCCTGAAAAAAGGGAAGTGGTTATTTTTTACAGGACTAACAGTAGAGACAGGCCTAACTAACGGGAAAGAGCTTTGCAGAGAGCCTGAGATGCTCTGAGGCTTTGCCTTACCGGTTCAGTGACCATGATAAACATTTCTTTGACATCTTGTGGGGTACTGAGACACCGATATCAGTCTGGTCTTGAAGCCTGGCAGCGGTATCACAAAAATTCATCAGCACCAGCTGTGGTGTGGGGTTTGATGCACTGCTCAAGAAAGAGCTCAGAAGAACTCAGCACAGAGGCAAAACCGCTTTCTCAGCTGCTTGAAGGCATCTCAGCAACAAAGCAGAGCACTTGTGCTCCCTTCGTCGAGCTGGCTCCAGGGATGGAGGAAGTGAAGGCATCACCCCGGCCTCTTTGGTTGCTTTGCTATCCTCAGTAAGCATGTGCCTCCCACAGAGTATTTTTCTAAAGACTTCTACATCTTTCCTAAATATTTGTCTCTTCCAGGTAACTTCTCCAGGTGTGTCTGTTCCATGCCCTTTTTGGCAGCTGCCATTTGGTCCACCTCAGTGCCCTGAATCCCTGGCTGACTCACCAGTGGCAGCTGGACGGGCTGGGAGGGAAGACACAGGGCTTGTCCCTCCCTTGGATTTTCTCCTGACTTCTGCAGTGGTTTGAAGTGGAACTCCAAAGTACTCATACAAGATAACCATCCCATTTGCCCTTAGCGAGTCCAGTTCGCAGAACATACAAGATCCCATATTCCCTCTTTGAATCACCTCTATGGTGTACTGGCACATGTGGTCCCATTTTGACCACAGGAAGCTTGCAGTCACTAGTACAGCAATTGCACGAGCAACATCAGATACACATGAGAAAAATGAGGAAGATAAGGAATTACTCATTTGTGACAAGATGTCAGGATAAAATCCTTTATGGAAAAATAAGCCTAATGAATTATACTAATAACAGAGAATTAGCATTTTTTTGTTTTGTTTCCAGCCTCAATTTCATCTTGGGCAGGCTACCTAGCGATACCATCTTGCCAATGCTCTGAAGAGTTTCATGGGGAAAAAATAGGATGAGATGTACAAAAGCATTTGCTGATGATTTGTCTCTGGCCTCACTTAAGTACAGTTTGGGTCAGTTCTAAAAATCCCACTGGGGACGACTTGTTTGTACAGTCCTGTTCCTCTAATAACACTGCAACAGCCAAGTTAGTCAAGTCTGTGCTTGTCAAACCCTCAGTCAAATGTAAGATTATCTTTGTCACAAAGAATGTCTTGGAAACGCACCCGGTCCCGACCCCAGCCCAAGCTGATGAACGTACATCCCGGGTGGCTGCTTAGGAGCATTTAGGGCAAAATGCGTTTCAAGAATTTAATGCTTCCCTCCCTCTCTACTCATCACTCCTATAAAAGTAATCTGAATTAGGCATTAAATGGCTTTGTTTCTAAAATGTTGATTATACTTCAGCCTTACCAAATGGTCTTCATTTTCCTCAAGAGAGTGACTTTACTGGTATTAAGTCAAAGCCTTCTCATGTTTGTAACAGGAGCAGCTCAGCTAGTCACAGGGGCTATACACGCCTGGTATAACTCATAACCTGCTCTGCAGGCTAAAACTTAACTCTGGAGTCTGCTGTTGCCTGGCTGGAGAAAGTATTTACCCCACAGTGTTTGCATGCATTATCCTTCCTTGCTAATAATTAAGAATGCAAGAAACAATTGACAAAAATTGAGCAGAAGAAAGACTGGAACACAAAGAGTAAATGCTAAGACCAATTATTAGTGGTGCATTTGGGATCTCACGCTTGGCATATCACAATAACACAACATAAATTGGAAATTGTTTCTATTTTAAGACTCCAGGCCTCCTCAGGATCATCCTTTGCAGCACATTAGTGTAGCTGAATGTCTGCTAGTGGCTGATGCTCTGATTAGATATATTAGGGGCTCTGTTATGGACTGTATTTTGCACCTGGAGTGGTGGAGACAAAGAAGGAATTAACAATACCTATTTTTTCTGTAATACTTCTCATCAGGAGGTCTCCGAGTATTTCAGAAAGATTACTATAAGCCAGACTGTACTGTCATTCCTGGAGCACAATCCCTTGTTTAGGAAAGGGCCTTCTACCATGGAATTAGCAAAAATAGCATCCCATGTGGTACAGGGCCCCACAGCCCAGCCAGGGGAGTCAGCCTCTTAATATATGCACTCCTCACCTTATCAGAGCAATGCTGATAACGCTCCACCCTGGGATTTACGCTAATGACCATATGAGACATGGGCTTTCTTTTTTCATTTTTAATGTATTTTTTATATACTCAGGTGCCCTGTTTTCTGTCCATTTTAGGATGCAAAGGCTGGTTTTGCCTTATCAGCCCTTTCATCAGGCTTTAAAGACCTGCTGCTGCACAAAGGCTTGCGGGCTGCGTCACAGGAGCCTGCGGTGTCCCTTGTGCCGCAGCTCAGCGGGGGCTTTGCCGTATGTCGGGGCTCGGGACCGGGGAGGCTCTGCTCTGCCTCCGACAAAGCGAGGGAGAGCGTGAGCGGTGGCGACAGCATGCTGGGGCTGTGTCTGGCAAGGAACAGACTGAAATGGTTCAACGGCTGCTTTATATTTGGCATCGCCAAAGGATTTTCTATTCCTCCACATTACGAGTGCAGCAGATACGAGGCAGCATCCACTTTTAGCAGGGAGGGAGGAACAGAGCTGAGAGAAATATCCTCCAAAATCTTCTTGCTTAATACAGAGAGCCAGACACAGCAGATGACTTCATTTTAGCAAGCCCAGATGGGGGCGGGGGGGGGAAGGGTTATGCAGTGCCATCAAATGGTGGTAAGGGATGGGGTGAAGGGGTGATCCCCCCAGGACATATTTAGGAGGCCATGGTAGCCATCAGGGAGAAAAAGGGTTGGTACCCAGGGGCAAAGTTGTGGTTTGAGCATGGGCGACAGCAAAGCTGCTCTGAGTCATAGCAGGCTGTAACACGTGAACAGTAAATTCTCACTCTGAGGAGTAAGTGGGCCTTTGCAGAATAGAAAATAGCTGAACCAGGCAACCCTGTCCACGCAGACCAGCGCGTGGAAACCGCCAGCGTGCTCTCCGTGTGTTTTTATAGACTGCTGTCCCAAAGCGTGCGTAATGCCAGATTACTGGCTGATGTTAAGTAGGCTCTGCTGCACGGACCCCTGGGGTGATCTAATCTCTCCAGCTTGAATTGTTGCAGTTATTTAGCAACAAGGCACCAAAGTAGCTGCAGAGAGGGGTGAAGGGGAGATGCAAGATATTTTGTGATTTACAGTGTGAGTCTAGCTCAGTTCAGTGCTCCACGACACCTCACAAAAAGGGGCATTGTTTAATCACCATTAATACATGAGCTATAAGCTCTGTTCCAGGCGTGACGACAGCAGCTCATTTGCTTGCCTCGTCCCTGGCGGACGTGCTTCCGCTTACTCTTGGCACTGCATCTCCTACAGTCGTGGTGGTGCTTGGGTGGGGGCTGAAAGCGGGGAACTGGGGGAATCTCTCACAGATTTCCCCAGGCTGGAACCATGAGCTTGTGGAAGTGGAATGTATCTCTTACTGAGCTATGGAGTGAGACCTCCTCCGCCCCCAAATCTCACACTTTTGGGACCTCTTTGTTGTATAATGGGGGCAATGTGTTAATGCAGTCCTCATCTAAGGCTTGGCTTCATGGCCCAATGAGGCAAAACACTGAAAGAGAGGGTTTAATTAAAATCAGAGAATCATTTTGCAGCATGATAAACTACACGTTGCTTGGTGAGAATGAGTGCAATAAAAGACCATTCACAGCCCACTCAGGCCTTAATCCCTGGAGTGGTACAGTCTTTCCTAGTGTGATTTGCACCTACGCTGGCAATCCATCCGCTAAAAACATGGTCTCTTCAGCTTTCACAGACATCTGTTTCTGGCCTGGAGTAGCTCACTTTGCTCACCCTACAATGACTGATTGATTTGTGTAAGTTTATCAGGGCTGGGAAACAAAGAGAAATCTTCCAAGATATTTCACCTTTCTCCCTCCCCCATCCAAATGTCCAATAAGGTTTTTCATTAACCTTAAGACATATTCAGAACGAAAGCACATTTCCATGTAAATGCAACTGAAGGGGAACAAACAGCATCTGTCCTGCAAATATTAAATGCGGGCAGTAGATGAATAGACTTATCTCCTTTATCATGATTAGCCACATTTCTGCCTTGTAATTTTGGCCTATCACTCAACAGAAACTGTAATCAGGATGTAATACATCCTATTGGCAAATTACAGCAATGCAGCTGTTCAAGGCAGCAGCTGAACACCCTTTGGCAATTTAAACTAGGTTTTATTACACCCAGGGCAAGACTCCAGTAAGTATATTAGTGACATGATTTAAAAATAATAAGAGTTGAATCTTGTCCCACTGAAGTTAATTCTGACATCGATTTTCATGGGAGGAAGTGTTTTGCCAAAATCAGAAATCAAACAGGTCTCAGAGGTGTTCTCAGTGGAAAAAAGAGACTCTGAGAGCAGAGGAGCTGTGGTGAGATCGCCCCTATGCGAAGGTGTGAATGCTGTCTTCTCACAGTGATTTCTAGGTTACTATGCACCAGGAGAAGTTTCATGTGAGGAAACTTGTATGAAAGCTGACTATGGAACACAGGGCTCAGAAAAGATTTAACATGTGCTGTGACAAAGCCTGAATTCTCAGGTCTCTTCCACATAGAACATAACAATGAAGGGTGTGTTATCATAACAAAGAGCACAAAAAAAGTATTTAAACTTAAAATTTCAATGTTTCAGTTCTGCCGAGTTCCAAACCAAAGTAAAAATAAAACCTGGCATAATTCTTGAGAGCAGAAATCCTGCAAACCCCCCTGAAGTTTAATGCAAAAATTACTAGCATTTTGTCAGAAAAAGAATCATAACTCTCTATCGTAAAATGATACACATTACAAAGTGACAAATTATTCTGTTATCTGTCGGCTATTAAAAGCATTTGAAAATAACTAGTAAGAATAGAGAGAAGCGCTATACTCTTTACTAGATGAAAAGTGACTCATCTATTTTGCAATGAAAGGGTTTCAGTATCTGTATCAATGTATCAGTATTCATGGTACTCCCTAGACCAGCAGCTGTTTTCAATATCCTTGTGTTGGCTGTCAACAGATACCATATTCTGTTTGAAAATGTTTTGACTTTTTTTTTCCCCCAAACGCCTTCAGTTCAGCTGGAATTACAGGGTTAACAAAAAACATTTCAGACAGAATCACAAAAAAATTTTGAAGTCAGAAATAAGCACTTCTTTTCTCTTTTCTTTTCTTAAGCTCTTTTAAGCATCTTGCATCTAGCTATATCTTCCTTCTAACACCCTTAGTCAAACTTTCTGAAAAATCCTTAAGCTTCCAGAATCTCACTGCCACTGGGTTAATATGGATGCAATCATGGAGTGATTTGATAGAGAACCTCAATCATGATCTGCTCAGAGCAGTATATCTTATGTCAGAGCTGTAAATCAGATGCAGTACAAAATTTATTATCTTTATCTTCCTTATTTAAAAGCTAGAACCTGTCAGATGAAACCGTAAATCTGGTAGATGGCCCTCCTTGCATCAAGCCTCTTAATATTCCAGTTCATGTTTGTTCCTGAAAACTCTCTGCCAACTTTTCATTTTCCTCTCATACTGATACTTAATGCCTTAAGTGCTTGGAAAGATAAACACTGGCTTTAAGCAGTACAATCTCATGATCAGTTTATCTGAGGATTATTACACGAGTGCACAGAGGAGTCAGTCATAAATTGAGCACAAGGTTTCCCTAGCTGATGGAATTGCAGTGAATGGGATGGCATATTCCAATAAGAATCATGGACCTGGGACATAGAGGAGATTCAACTAACAATTTTATCCAATTAACAAAGCCTACTGTGATGGGGCATCAAACTATATAAATGTGAACCACACTATCTGGTGCTGGGGGGTGAAGAGAGAAGATGATGCTTTGCTGGGATATGAACTGGTATCTTGTAGCTGAGCACAGCATGACATAACAAGAATCAGTGGCTAAAGGCTGAAGACAGACAAACTGAAACAACAAACTAGGCACACATTTTTATAAAGGAAGCTGACTAATCTCTGGAAGAAACAGTCAAGGCGATTAACTGGTTCACTGTTTCTTCTACTACACAAAGAAAGAATGTTCTCTTTCTGCAATAAATACTTGAATGAAACGCCAATTATTGGGCTCAACAAACAATACAAAATACAATTGTCTGCTGCGCACAGATGATTAGATTTGATCTTATCTTTCTTCTGAACTTCAAGCATCTTCACTGTCTCAGGTGCAATAATACGAGAAGTGATTCAAAGTGCATCTTCACTGAACTCAGATGCATTTGCAGTTGCAAGGCAGAAATGAGCCAGCTCGACTCTAGACAGCAGGGACAGGGCAAATAGCTGAAATAGTAATGTCTTAAAGTGCTACAGCTAGACCCAAAGACAAAACTTGTCTCTCATAGCCATAAGGTTCTCAGCCTTAGATAAGAATACACAAGCCTTTGTTTGCAGTAGTGCTCAGTCCTTTCAGCACCATTTTGAATAGATTAAGTTGTCTGAAGTAGGTTTTTTGGCTTATGCCAAATGCTACTTTCAGCCCAGCCAGAAAAGCTGAAGCCTTCCAGTGGGAAAAGAATTTAAGAATTGATGTGGAATTAAATTAAACTAGCACAAGCTCATCCTCTTAAATCCAAACCAGGCAAGAAACCAAGAAAGTTTGGGTTTAGTGCCTGTTGGACCAAAATTTAAAAAAGACCCTGAGTGATGTGCTGGGAAAGAGCTCCAATAGAAATGTAAGGGCAGATTAAAACAAAGTGTGGAACTGGTCACTGGCCCCCAGTGACCCTCAGCTCTGTCCTCCTGGCACACGCTGCCACCCCACACAACCGCCACTGAATCTGCTTGCAGATCACTGAGTTTTCCTCTCAGCAGATTAACAGAAACCGAAAGTCTCTGAACAGGATAAACAGCAAGAACACACAAACCCTTCACTTAACCCAGAGGCACAAAACGGAGCAGCAACCCCAAATAGTGGCTGTGGAGCTGGGTAGAGAGGTTCTGGTTACACTCTTGCTATGGACACCACAAAGTAGGACCCTTCACTCAAGGCAGAAGGGCACAATGCTCAAAAATTGAAGTAAAAGCAGTGCAATGTATGCTTAAGTTTCTGCCTTTTCCATTCAAGCATTTAAACTGCTCCCAGCAAGTCAGTCTCACTGTCTGCAGAAAGAATGAGTGTTACGTACCAATCCCTCACGCATCAGATAAGGAAAGGAGAAGAAGTTGCTTACTAGTTGTTTTTCATAGTGAATCCTGTGTAAAACGATAATGATTAGATCTTAAAGTAAGGTCAGAAGAGTCCTGTTAGGGCAACTGCCAATTAATTATTGTCCTACTAATGCAACTATCCCTAATATTAATGCACAGCTTACAGCTTTTCATTCTGCAAGGATATTTTTTGGGCAAGTTTCAAAATATGGTTAGTGGAGGAAATCCACATTCTGCGTTCACCAGCTTGCAAACACCCCACACAGGCCAAAATTCTCCTGGGGTTTAGCTTTATTGGAAATGTAAATCACAACAACAAAACAGCTTTCACTGTAAACTTCCTTTCCAAGCTTAACTGTTCCCAAGGTTGCTCCCTGGTGACACTTCCGTGCCAGTCTTCAATTTCTCTCTTTTATTTGGTTGCAACTTGTAAAACCGATCTGCAAGTGTGATCCAGCAATAATTATATTGTTCCTTTATGTGGGGTTTAGTATTTGAATTGAGTACAGCTCTGCATTTACAAGCAGGTTGTCAGAATTACTACCCAGTTACAAGTTATCTTCTCAAATATACACAAATAATTCTTCCGAATTCACATTTTATTACATTATTTATACCAACAGATGTCAAGGCAAGAACACATTTGGGTCCTTCCTGAAAACTGGTACTAATTTCAGTTTGGGAATGCATTTTCCTAATGAAAAACATGTTAGAGGCAAGGATGTTTTCAAAGCAACTGGTTCTGGCATGTTACACTTTGAAACTAAAGATATGCTTTTTTTTTTTCTAAAAGGATTCCATAAGATTCACACATACTTGGGAAAACAAAAGATCTTTTTGTATGTGTGTGAAAATTGACCCATTGCTGGACCAAGAAATCCAAGCTAACAAACAAATCTGCAATGGGGATAGATCATTTGGGGACTTCTTTACAATGTAGGTTCTTGGACCATTCATAGCAGTGATTTTTGAAATTCTTTGCTTTTGAAAGGTTCTTTGTGAGGGAAATGTGGTTTAGATTGAATCAGGGATATAGGAGCTGGAATAGGAGCAGCTCCACTTTCTTATTAAACAGAATACTTTTCACGTTACAAGCACAACAGACAGGCCTGAAATTCAGTATTAGAATCCACAGCCAGATTTGACCTCCCACTCTATTTCAAGGGAAGGGGGAAAGACACATTCACATTTTACGTTCAGAGCCAGTTCAGAAATCGCTGAAAATCAGAAAGGACCAGAGTGTTCCTGCTTCAGCAGCCTGGTGTATGAGATCAATTGGTGCATGAGATGGATTCAGGATAGACCTCCATGGAGCTCTGAAAAGACCTGAGAGTGTTCAGACTCTCCCAGGGACCTCCAATATTTTCCAGGACAGAACTGGTGAACTCTTAGCTGTATCATCACACACTTACAGATTCCCTGTGGCTGGATACCCTACAGGTTGCTGCAGTGAATAACTAACATAATTCCACACTTCCTCTGTGCAAGTAAGTTACAGCAATGTCTCTTATCCTTGTGTTGCCCAATACAAGCTCTGTTTGTTACCCAATAATTGAAATGGTACCTCACTATCCTTTAAAGAACAACCACCTTTTTCACTTTACCAGGCTTTCTGATCCAGATCACGTTTCAACAGTTACAAATGCGGTGTGGTAAGAGCATCACCAAAGAAATTGTCTTATAAATAGTAATAGGGTACTATGTTACCCTCTCAGTCTTTCAGAGAGAAAGATGATGCTCATTTCTGCAATGAAGTACAGAAGAAATGATAAAGACCTTTTGTTACAGGTCATCTGGTCCTTCTCTCTGTTCCTGTTGATTGAGTGGAAAGGAAAAAACCAGACTCAGAACTGTGATTTTTTTATTGTGCTTTCATAGCTTTATGTTGGATTCAACTACATGAATTATTACTGAGCTACATCTGTTAAAAAACACTGTCCAGGTAAAAGCAGCATCTACTGGCTCCTGCTCAGCTGAAATCAATAGGCTTTTTGCCATGAATTTTTATAGGACCAGGCACAGAGATTTTGCTGTAATGTGTAAGGGTAAAAAATTTGGACAGGCAGACGGCTACAACATTGTCTGTGTAAACTGAAGCCAAAGCTTTTCAGCCTCGAGCAAGACTGTGTTCTTAATTAAGTATAAAAAAGAAGGATAATTTAATTCAGAAGTAACATTATCTTTCCTCTCCCTCCTCTCACACCAGAAGGTACATTTGGTTTCACCATAATAAATCAATCGCACAGTGCATCAAGCATACATCTGTGATGCTGCAGAGCTTCTCCACTATGCTGGTTAAAAACCAGATTAATCTAGAGCACAGGGCCAGGTGTCCTGAACTAGCATTCAAGCACTGAGTGCTACAGAAAAGATGGCTGGAGGTTGGGCACCATGCTGGGTATCTATTAAATTTATATCGTGTTTCTCAGCAAGATCACTGAGCCAAGATGTTCTACTTGATGAGCTCAGGAAGAAACGATCGCCAAAAAGAATGTATCACAGTCCTCTGACTTTGACAGCTTCATTGCTGCAGCGTGGTTGCAGTTTTACGCCGTCCTTTCAGTGTGACGGCTTCATGTTAACTTAAGAAGCAGCTTAATATTGACAATGGGTCATGTCCACTGGTGTGATTTCTCTAGTAGCTGTAATCTCCTCTTTGATGTAGTTCCTTGAAAAGTATCCTACACGATGAAGTAGTTTTTCAGGATAACTTAAGAATATACAAGTAAAAAGTGTTTTGTGTTCTTCAGTCATCAATCTTTGCAAGGCCTATAAGAAAGGCTTTAAAGAAAAGCAATATTTCTATAGTTGCTTGCTACCTGGTGATAAAGGAGAGGACATACAGAGTTCCTGTATTTCCTTCCCACCTGGACATCACAGCACATCAGAGGACAAATGACAGACTGGATGACCTTCCTGTCTAGTTTTTATTTCCTTCAGCTCACCGAAGCTCAGTGGCGAGAGGTAGCTGAATTCAAAGGACACAATCAGAGCCTCTAAACTAGCAGTTAACTTTTCTCTAACTTCAGTGTTTGGGATAATCTGTTTGGACATTGATATGGTTAGGGATCAGTTAATTTCCCCAAAGTGTTGAAGACACGTATAAAAAACAAAGCTCTCAACACAGTTCATCAAAAGGAAATAATCATTCCCTTCAGGAGCAATGAGCAATATAAAGTTTTATCAGAGGCCTGAATTATCTCCTGTCCCAAGTTCCAGATTAGCTTTAAGCAATTAGCAGGGATGTCCTTGGTGGCCATTTACTTAATCGTTGTCTCCCTTCATAACACAAAACGAGTGAGAAAACGATACAGATCAGAGTGCTGGCATACGTACACCCTCAGATCGTAAAAGCAAACTGAACTCCTAGAGGCACACCCCCTTCAACATCACCACCGTAGACAAGTGTTGCCCTGGGAGTCCAGCTGCTGCCCAGTATATGCAGCCACTGCTACCAGCTCACCTTGAATATCTTCTAAGCGCCAAGGCAAGGATTCCATCATTAGTATGACATAAATCTATAGCAGCCCAGATTAAAAAGGGAAACCTCCACGCCGCACTGAAGGAAGACTGGGGCTACATAATCAGAAATGGGTCTCTAGGTGTTTGTATATCTGACACCCTGTATTGTAAATTAGATTGTTAGGATTAGACTGGGTGGAGCAGGTCTAGGGTTGGGCTGCTGATTGGGGGTTAGATCAAAAATTCCTCGGTAGAGAGACCACTTTTCTATGGCTGCATAATGCTTTCAACCACATACGTATTGTTCACAAGTGACTTTGAGATGCTTCTACAATTGATGCATATTTTCAGTGGAAAACATTGTGTTGGTTACATGCGAGCCAGCCTGACAAAGGAATGAAATGTGTTCAGAAAGAATAACTGACCCCAAAAGCATCACCAAAGATGATCAAGCAGAAGATGGCAGGAAGGTTGGTTTCAAAGAGAAAATCTGCAGAAGGCTTTTGGAAACAGAGATGAGTAGAGGAGACTATTTGGGCTTGACTAGAAGATTTTTAGTGAGACAATTAATTCAATAGCTACGATTCTCTGTGTCCCCAACACTCTAGGAAATTTCACATTAACATCTACAAATAGGCATGCATTTTCTCCCTCATCTACCTTTTCTATTTTCAGAGCACTCTGGAGGGCTCAGATAACCCAACTCTATAACTCAATCCCAGCAGGAGGCTATTCAGTAAGACTCTTTTTAAGATAGATTTTTTCTACAAAGGTGGAAATAATGCAGTACCATAAAGTCCTTTTCAAAAGAAACAGCATCAGAGAAGTTAGATGTGGAAAAACCCTTTTTGATCATCCTAGTCCCTTTCTCATTATTGCAGGATACAGGACTACAGACTATCTGCCCAAAACACAAGTGACAGAGGTGCAGCTGTGGTGTGTGATATATGATTATGGCAATCACTGAGACTCATCTGGAGACCCCCGAATTTCATTATTCTGTTCCACATCATTGCCACTGAACCTGTAATGTCCTTGCACCTACTCAGATCTGTCTGAGGGTGGTTTTAACTTATTTTGCTTGCTAAAGAGGCACAATATGAGCTGGGGCCTATGCTACAGCTATTATCTTTGCCTTCCTGCACCCCTTGATGGTAATAGCAACGGTAAGTAACAGAAGAACCTGCTTGTCTGCTCCAATTTAACAGAAAATTCTCTTTACTGGTGTATCTTCATGTGCCCAAATGTACTTATCTCATGAGTGGGCCTAACTAATATAATTTGCCAATTTGACACAAGAGTTCAGTTTATTGCTGGTTCCTGAATGTCCCCAGGTTGAGGGCCATGGCTTGCTCTGGCAGAATCAGATGGTTTAATTTTGCTCAGCCACAGGAGTTGTGCTCGACTTCTCCAGCTGACCAAGTTAGCATTTTCTGGCTCCATATCTTGCTTTGAACTGAACCAGCAATGGAACTGTGCATGTGTCAGACAGTTTGCAGTGTCTATACTGGTACGGGTTTGAATTTTATTCTGTGCTATGGACACAAACAATTGTCCTTGTTCATGTAAGGCACTTCGGTAGTTAATTTATTTTCTGTCTTCATCCTATGATTGCTGAGCACATTCTCTCCAGCCTTCAGAATTTCTTTTCTTAAAAGTCAAGAAAAAACATTTTGACACCTTCCCTCAGCAAGTGTTTCTGGCCAGGTATTTCTGGCCCTTGAGTGATATTAGCATCCCGCTTGTGTGGTTATGTGCCTGTGTAAAGCCAAGCTCTGAGCCAAGGGCTCTCCTGAGACTTGGTTCTGCTGTCCTTCTTTCTTCAGCTGTGACTTACATCAAGCAGAAACATCACTCCACTGTTACATGAGCAATCTGTGCCTCAGACAGGAAACCTTCAGGCTTTGCATGTCACTTCACAAGCAGGAAAATCAAAAAAGTGAAAAATGTTCAGGGTCTCATATACTGTCCGACAGCCCAAATTGCCAGAAAACAGGAACTGCAAGTCTTTTCAGCTTATGCATTAATCTCCCTCTTTCTCCGCTATACACCCACAAGATAACAGGATAACAGGTCATATATTCTATTTCATTTTGACTGTATTTCAAATGATGAAAGTCTTTAAACACAGCTGCAGCTTCAGAAAACACTCATTGTTTAATGAAATTATCACTACTGTCTCAAAGTGCGCAGCAAGGCGAAACCTTTGATTAGGCAGGGTGCTTAGTGTAAACGCACCAATGTTTACAAGATACTTCCTCAGAGGTACTGCCTTACATTTGCACAGTGTAAAGTGAGCCACTTCTGACTGCTGTATTTCCCAACCCTGCAGCTGATACATTTACTGAGTTTAATGAAAGTTGTGTTGTGTCACTGGACACGCCAAACAACCTATTTCGGTTTTTTATTCTCCTTGGAAATGCACTTGCAGCAACTGAATTTTGCATCAAACCCCCAAGAAATCCTGCAAGCTGCTGTTTGCCTCATATGATGTGCTCTGGTCTCCCATTTCAACCAGTTGAAAAACAATCCGAGAGTTTGGTCCTTCCACAGCTTTTGTTGTGTTAGGCAGTCACCTTTCCTTATGCACTCAGGAAACCACCTTAGTTGTGTCTTTATCTTCAGACACTAGGCAATTCCCTGGCTGTTAAGAGCTTTCCAGTTCCACCCAGTGCTAAAAACATGAGGCAAAAGAATGCTACAGGTCTGCAGGAAATGAAAAACTTAACATTTTGCATCATCCGCTTACTTAAAATGATCCAGAGCCTTGGCAGAAGGGTAAGAAAGCCATTTTGGCTTACATTTTTTGCACATTACAATAAGGCCAAGAGACTATCTGTGTCTCTAAAGTGATCTGCACTGATGAACTGATGCTGAGGTAAAGATTGACTCCTCGAAAGATGTCAAGGATGAGAGAGGGTGAAGATGGTGAAGGAGCATTGGTCAGGGAGAATATGAGAGAGCAACTGAAAAGCATGGATTTGGCAAGTGAGACAATGCCAGTGTTGGGCTCTCCATCACCCTGCCTTTTTGCCTTGTCAGTGGGGTAAGTATCAGCCAGTTCTTTTTTCAGATGATACCTCACAGAAAAAGTCAAAAAGCAAATCAACACAACTTGCTTTCTCATCACCACAACATCCTGCATTCCCCAGCCCTGCTGGTATGGCTGACTGACCTCATGGGCATAGACATGAATTTGAATTCCAGGATGCCCGGACAGGAGAATCCTCTGTGCTTATCCTTTTCCAACTCAACTTCCTGGCATGATGCTTTGCTGTGATTTGACAGGAGATGGTCACAGGTTACAAAAAAGGAAATTCTGATCAAATCTAGGGGGAAAAAATTGTTCACAAAGAGACCGGTGAAGCACTGGAAAAGGGATCCAGAGAGGCTGTGGAATCTCAGTTCTTGCAGAATTTCAGAATTTTTGAGGACAAGGTCCTACACAACCTGATCTAACGCAGAAATTAGCTCTGCTTTGAGCAGGACCTTTGACCACGTGGCCTTCAGAGGTCCCTTCCAACCTCAGTTTTTCTACAAGGCTGTAATTCCAAATTTGCTTTGTTCTAAACTGAAAAAAAACCCACAAAAAGTTGCGATGCTTCTAGCAAAGCAAAATTTTTTTTACACAACCAAACTTTTGTGTCGATTTCAATACAATGTTTGTATGTGTATTGAGCCATAGAAATTGTGTCTTTGCAGTGACATTTCTTTTATTGTTATTTCTTCAAAAAGTAATAAATAACAAATAAAAAAATTAAACAATTCAACTTATCTTTTTTTTTCTTCAATGCTAAATTGAATTGACATATTCCTGGGGAAGGTTTTAGTTTTGCAAAAACAGCATGTTCCAAGGGATTTTTGTCCCATAGGAAAATTTTTATCTACTTGCATCCGGTAATTGTTCTGTTTTTCACTTCAAAAATACCTCCGTTTGATCAGTTCAGCCTTCCTATTCTGGTTTACATTTATTTCCAACAGGAAGACATATCTGTCAACAACTGAATATTCTTCTAGTAATTGGAAATCTAATCCAACATGCATATCTTTTTTTACCACATTGCAAGAATGGAAAAAGGGCATTTTGGACAAATTAGAAGTATTAGTATGAATACGTTTCACATACTAGGCATTGTTGAATTGCCATGGCAATTATCTCTGTGGAGATTTCTAAAATATTGATTCCTGGGTACAATAGTAAACGTTTCTGCTATTGATCAGAGACTTATCTGGAGACCCCAAAATTTGTTGGTAATATATGTATCTTAAGGGGCCCTGGGTTTCAAAGCAAGCAGAATTAGCTTGGATGCAATTTTGATTCTACGTTCCTGAGATGTTGTAGGAACTGTTCAAAATTTACTTTAATTCGCTTTCACAGTTTTCATTCAGCATGAAAATTTCAATTATTCCATTTACTGTAGTCAAAAGAAGATGACAAGAAATGGGGTGGCTCAGAATTTCTGCAGCTGTTAGTATTTAGTGTAAATATCAAAAAAATACTGAAGACCAAAAATTTATAGAGAGTCTTATAAAACACAGGCTTTCAAATTGCCATTTGCAGACACCTGGGATTCCAAGGACTACTACTAAGGGATCCATGAATCACTACTAAGAAAAGCAATCCTATTGTTAGTAGGCTTAAATTCACTATTCAGGACCACACATCTAAAGGAAACCTACAGTTCAACAAATAGCTGAAAACCTCTGCATGGAATAGATTTGCAGCTATGTGAGTAGTATGTCTCATTTCTGTGAACGATGATTTATTTCACAACAATCAGTCAAGGAGGGAGTGAGATCCTGTCACACCAGTGTGGGAAGAAGCCGGCTCCGATTCTATTTTTGCTGCTGCCACTAAGCTATTGTCTGACTTGGGGCATGTTGCTTCCCTTCTCTGTGCCTCTGCCCCTCCCCAGCCTCTCTGGATCTTGCTTTTCAGAATATAATTTCTCCAGGCTAGGGACTGCATCTTATTATGTATTTATATGAGACTGAAGATAACAGAGCCTCATTCCTGACTATAATCTTAACCACCCAAATGTTTATGCAATCTTTCCTATCATAATAATCCTATCCATTTGTCTTGCTTAAAAAAGAAACAAATCTTGATTGTGATTATTTTACATGCCCAGGTATCATTCTCTTTTTTATTTCTGCCACTCTGATTTTGCTTTAGTGGCAGGAATCCGTCCATTCCAGTTCTGTGATTTTTATGGACTCCAAGAAATTGGACGAGCATCTTTCCTTACACACTTTCATTCTGTTTGCTTTTGGAGAGGGTTATTCGTTATTAAAAAAGAGTCAGCAATAATAACTATCTGACTGGAGACTTTGCCTCGCAGCAGAACAAAATACCCTGCGTGGTTCAGAGCACCAGTGTTATGACGTGGGAAAGTCCCATCTCTGGAGCTCTCCTTCGTGGGTTGTTGCAGTGGGTAAGGCCTTGGGGCTGCGCTGCGTTGTGTGCTCTGTACACAAACTGTGCAAGAAAACAATGAGCATTATCACTAATGAATTAATTACCATTTTTCCCTTTCAGCACAGATTATATTTAACAGCTATAAAGACAAAACAGCTGTACTGAAGGACAAATAACACCATAGTTAAGAAAGGACTCTGTCCCTTAATACATCAGTCAATGCCTTCAGATTTGTTAACACTGTAAACATCCATATTCACTCACCACCGGAGATGACCTGCAGGAGTACTACAATAAACTGCTTCAATTCTCTATGGCTCACGATGGACTGAGCTCACTGTGAAATGACTCTTTCTGGGAAGCCTCTCCCTTGTTTACTGCAATTCCTTGTTTTCTGGAAGAGACTGCAGGATTGTTCTGACTATTTGGAATGTGACCTCAGACATCTCAGTTATTATTTCTATTACCAGGAGGACTTAGGAGCATGGTCAAAGGACCACAAAGAAATGTCCTCAGTTAGTGTGAAATGTTCACCTGGCACCTGTGTTGCACAATGAAGTTACTCCTTGAGTCAAGGTGCCCAAGTGGAAATGGGTAATAAAACTTGATTGCACAATAACATGTCTCAGAGAAAAGGTGTCTTTTTGAAATACTGAAAGCAAATGCACAGGTGGCTTCAGGCCACAAAAAAATCCAGAAAAACTCAAGCAAATTTGCAATCAGGGATCAATTCTTTTTCTCAATAGGAACTCATTTTGGAACTGTTATTTGCTTTACATGAAAGTATAATTTATTTCCTTAAAATCAGATGCTACTAGCCAAAGGAATTTCTTAAATTAATCACCTTGATTTGCTACGCTTTTCCTTGCTGTGGCAAAGTATTTAAACTATTTCTGGCCTCGCCGCTTCAGTCATTTACTACCAGCGATTGTTTGGGAGGGGCCAGCTTAGGAAATCTTCACGTGATGGACTGGGGAGGAATAGCTCTCCATTCCAGCCACAGCTGGAATGTTTCACAGCTGCTTTCTCATTTGGCAATATCTTATTGGACTCTTAAGTCTTTCCAGTGCTTAAGCAAGAATTCTTTGCAGTGATTTGCCTGTGCAGCTTTGCTCACTTCCCTGATGAAAGGACCAGGAGAAACGGCTACCCTGATCTTCTCTGAGTGCCTCGGAAAAAGCATTGTTTCTTTTTTCAAGCATCTTCCCACACTTCTGGACTGAGGCCCTGGTTCTGTGATCATTAATACCAGACCTCTGCACTGCTGATCTGCCGGGACTATACATTCAATGAGGATCAGACATCGGCACATGACTGTATTTCTGGTGAAGTAGCTGGAGTGCAGAACACTCTGTTTACACTATTTTCCCCCTGCCTAGAAGAGGACAGACAGTTTCTGATGGAGCAAAAATGTTGGAGCAGTAGCTACAGAAGATGTCTTATCTAGGAGTGAGACTTCTGGTCCAATGTAAACTTGTCATTATTTTTTAATACATTTGAATAGGCAAGTTTGCTTACTCTGGATCAGAGCTCTGTGTGATGTGATTCTGTGTCATGACTTTTCTGATCCAGCAAAAGGAGCCCTTAATCTGGATTTATTGTATTGTTGAATCATGACCTCAGGGATTTGTAAGAGAAATGAGCTGCAGCCAAGTGCCAAAGATTTTAAGGCAATTTACAAGTGGAATCTTGGCCATAGTGAAGTCAACAGCAAAACTGTATGCTTGATTGCTGAAATATGAACTTTCTGTAGCAACATATGGACCAGGTTCAGTGTGGCTTGAATTTCTGGCCTGAATCTCCAAGGAGAGGAATATTCATTTTCTCAGAATGATGGAGAGCTCATCCCACCCTTCATCTGGGAAGGGGGCTGGAGCAGACTCACACTGGGATTCTGAGCATCCTAAACACTTTCCTACCCACCTTCTTCACTGACAAAGCCACTCTGCAGTATTTCTGCCCCACTACTACAATTTCTGGCTCCCATGTTTACCCTGGTTCAAACATTAGCTAGGAAACACTAAAATGATCTTTGTTTTGGAGGTGTTTAAGCCTCCTGTATCTCTCATAGGTGTCTTTCCAGCCAGTGACTAAGCAGCCTGAGCTGGATAAAAGTCCTTTCTCCTGTCTCTCAGATTCTTTTCCTAGACATTTTGAAAGACCCAAGATCCATTCTACCACATAACAGAAATATTTTGGAAGAGGAAATATAATGTGGATTATATATAACTGCAGGATGCAGAAAGCACCCCATTCAGTACCAATCAAAACTTTCATGAATATTGACATCCTTAGTAAATTTTCCATTGCCAAATTTTGAGAACCACTAAACCACCTGAGTTACTTTTAAATGTTACTTTGAATAAAACATGATTTTTCTTTCAACCAATAAATGATCTTAGCCAGAAAATGATTTGCATTAGTAGAGTGTACTGGTTGACTCAAAGACAAGTTAATTACAGAATACAATGCAGAAAACCTTTGCCTACTTGAAGGAGACTGCTACAAAAAGAAAAAAAAAAGAATAGGTGTTATCTCTTCTTTTAAGTTAAATTGCCTGTTACAGGGGATCATATTTTATTCAACATGAAACAGAGCTTAGATGAAATGAGGAAGGAAAAGAGAAAACAAGACTGAGAAGACACTGGGAGAAAAAGAAGAAAAAACATACCGAACAAAGTTAAAAGGGTGAAGGAGAGAATGAGTATTTTTTGCTGCATTCTTCAAAAGAGCCCAGGGTGGACAATGGTAACACTTAGAGATGCAAGAAGGAAGAGGACAGAAATGAATTGTGCTCTATACTCTGCTGGTTTAAGGGAATTTCTGCTACAGATGCAGCAACAAAGTCAGAGCTGGGCTCTTTATACCAAGAAAAGGAAGTCCTTTACTAAAACAATTTCTATGCAGCTACCACAGACTCCCTTGTAATTGCACTTGGGAGCAGGGCAAAACCAAGGCCACAGCCTGAACAGACTAGCCTGAGCCTTGCTTTCAACTCAGAAAATCTTCATGCAGAACATGTAATTTCAAAAACTAGCTTTAAACACTAGGCTGATATAATTCTTCTCTGTGTTCATTCCTTCCAGATTATATATGTGGATATTAATTATACAAATACATTTATCATGGATGCAATTAATTATATGAATTATACATGGTCATGAATATAAACATGTGTGTCATGCCAAAGGCCAGGGAGAAATACAGCTGAAACTGAGAACAAGACCTTCTGGTCCCATTTTAGTATGACACCAGCCTCTTTGGCAAGATCTTGGGAGAAGTCTTTCTACAGATTAGAGCTGCTTGTTCTAGTATGGGACCATTCAGAACCGGAAAGTATTCCCAGGCTTGACCTCTCAGATCCGAAAACATGATACCACTAAAGGAATTCACCCAGAGAATAAAAGCTAAAAATTGCAAGATAACTTTTCCATAGCCATGTATGCAGTGCATGCTTAGAGTCCAATCATTTTCAGGGTCGTTCTGTTTAATTTCAGTGTACGATCCACCCCAAAAAAGCTACAGGATCTGAAAAAATTCATGCATGAATCCAGATCAATATAATGAACACCAGGTTGTCATCTGTGTTTCCTGACATTGCTTCTACAGGATAGAAAATGGTAACATTACAGTTAAAATTATGTGATCAAAAGCATAGGATATAGTGAGCTAGTTGGATACCTGCACTTCGCCCTCTTATTGCTCTTTCCTCACTCAACCTTTCATTTATCCAATATCTGGAAAATGAATAGCATATGAACCAAACACCACTTCCCATTTGATATTCCTCCAACGCTCAGTATAGTTTGATTCATTTTTGAATATACCTTCAGCTCTAGGTCAGACAAACTGTGGTAATGACAGCTTTTTAGAGTCATTTCAGCATCTCACATAAAAAGGGATTTAAGTCCCTGCTTCTCACAGTACATCACTTTTATTGTCTGTATGGCAGGTCTGGACATGCCTGAATTCTCTGCCTATCAGCCAGCTCTGCTCTAAACCACTATTTGATCATAAGTAAAAAAGGAAATCATTCCTGTAAATATCTGGAGATTTATGGAGGGCTAGAAATGCAGTGGACCTTTTTTTTTTTTTTTTAACAGTGAATCAGTACATAGGTTATGGTATAATCACCACACAGACACAGAACTTCTAAAACCTTTCCAAGGTGCATGCATTTTACACATGTGGATTGTCCTGTGTTTTGTAATGACGAGCTCTAAGAGAACCGTTGAACACTAATTTCCACATTTTCATGGCTGTAAAAAATTAATATACATTCTTATAATCCAAGTGATCGACAACATCTATAGATGCATTTGCCTATTTAAGCTTCACAAATCAGGGATGTCTTCATAACTAAGTCTCTGAAAACAACAAAATGATTCAAAGATGTCATTAAAGACATAATATACTTCACTGAACCATCATTACAACATAAAACCTAGCTTGGCTCAGAAATTATTGCCAATTTGCACCTGAGTATAGACTTCCCTTGTGTCTATATCAGCAAGGCAATACGTAGGTACAGGCTTGAGGCAATTTGGTGAGATTTCCCTGGTGGAGAAGGGCAGGCCTATGCTCTGCACTAATGCATGTCCAAGGGGCTTTTTTTTTGCCTCAGTTGCAGTGGTACTGTGGGACATCAGGCTCTTTCTAAAAGGACCCTGACATGTCCCACAAGGATAGCAGGAACCTTTAGATGGGTAAAGCTTGAGGACCTGGGGGGAATTTTCATTTTTTTCAAGATCCAACTTATTCTAAAGGAATTTTGAACAAGAGCAAAACACCCAGCAGAAATGGACTCTAACCAAAAGCAGTGAGATTCCTCACCCAAACAGTGCTCAGATGCTCAACATCTGAGAGCTGACCTACTAAAAATTTATCCAAGAGATGGTGGCAGAATAGGGCTTTCAAAGCCAATCTGATGTCTAGCTGGGATGTGCTGTCCAGCCAGACATAAAACCAACCATGCCTTAACTGGTGCCAGTGTTCACATCAGAATGTAGGAAACTGGGGGGGGATATAATGCCTGCCATGTTTACACACTCCCTTCACTTGTCACTACTTAACATTGCCTAATTAGCAGCTTTGCAGAATGCCTTTGGGACATTCTTATATCTGAGCACTGCCATAGAAAAAGCAGTGTAGGGTAGGTCTTGTACAGCATCAAAGTCAGAGTAGAGCTGAGGAAACAGAGCACTTTAACCCTAATTTGACACATTATTAAATTCAAAAAGGACAGGAAAAAAACATTTTAGTGAAAGGGGACCACGATGAGTATTTTTTTCCACAACCTGCCAACAGTAAATTAGTATTCAGTGCTCTCTGAAGGAGGAATGCTTTTCTTGTGCTGTACCACTTCAAAATGGTTCTTCAGAAAGTGTTTCTAAGCATGCAGGGAATAGCTGAAGATCTTGAAAGAAAGGAGAGCATTCAAACCAGCACTTGGCTCTTGCAAAGATTTTAGCTTTCTATGACCTATTCTTCTATAACTACCATCCCAAAAGAAATATTTTCACCCAATTGGCATCCCCTGTAACAAAATAAGCCAGGGTCTTTGTGAGTGGTACTGTGTTAACTTGTAAACTGGGCATTTATCTGGGATTTGGGCACTCTGAGCTCTAATTTATTACTTCATGTGACATTTATTCCGAGCATAGTGACATTGGCGAGTCACAGAAGGGCTGCAGCAGGGCTGGCTCTGGACAGGGCAAGGTGGGCAGTTACTAAGGAGAGCCATGAGCTCGCTGCCCTGGTGGAAGGACTCAAATGGCCACTGTGAGGGGCTGGAGGAAAAGTGGTTTTCTGTGCACCAACTATTGCTAGTCCCACCATCCTTCTGGCAATGAAAGCATGAGCCCTGTTCCCCAGGGATCTCAGCTCAGCTCTTTATTTAGTTCTGTCCTTTCTCTCTTCTGCCCTTTCACCAGACAAGGGCCTCCACACCTAGACCATATTCGCAGAGTGATGAAATTCACTTTTGCCTACTAGAAACCTTGGATAGATCCAAGTTCCAGCTCGTTTCCATTGCTTTGATTTAGCTTGACATCAGGTCTTTAATTCTCCTTAAGCTTTGAATTCTTTTACAAAATTAAATCATTTACTTATCTGTTACTTATCATTTTCTTATTTTCCTTCCCTAGGGGATTAAGTAAGATAACATCTGTAAGCACTTTGAAGATGTAAAAGTGCTTATTACTGTATTTGGAAAGTCAACAGAATCATAAAGTTACAGCGTACAAATACTTTAAAAAACCCCCCCACCTCCTGCCTCACCAACACTGCTGGATGCTGGGTCCTTCTGACCCTGAGTTAAGTGCTGCTGTTTATCACACTGCACAAATAGCAAGGATTGTCCAGATGAGGACAAAAAGATGCAGTGCCTAATTTGGGATCTCAGTTTATTTCTAAAGATGTCCTCTGGGATCCAAAGTTTTCGTTTCCCTGAAACAGAAAGGGAATTTTACATCACCAGTTTCTGGCCTTGCCTATGTATTAAACAGCTCTGGTTTCATGACTTGAATATCATGGCCTACAAAGTACAGCATGATTTGGGATGCTGCTTCTTATGCGGTTCATCTGTCCCTTCTGCGAGACTATTAATTGCTGGGAGCTAGACAGGGCAGACTGGTACTTCAATTTAATCTGTTAGTGCCCTGCAGTCTACACCCTGAGGGAACAGAAAGGAGGTGCAAGGTGAAGCCTTTCCAAATTTAGGTCAGGAAGAGTCATAAGGACACAGAGCATCCGACAGATGGATTTCCCTGTTCTCCAGTCTACAGTAATTGAAGAATTATTGTACAATTAGTGTCAAAATAATACAGAGCAGAAAACAAATTCAGGGTAGATGTTAAAATTGGGGAGGGAATATTGAAGGTGGCAAAACGTTGTACCATGATGTCACTTGGTTTATGTCCTGGACATAATCAATCTTGGGGGAAGGAATATACTCTTCAACAGGGGTCTTGCCTTCACTCAGCAGTTTTTGCAGCCAGGCCTTTGAGGGCTCCTGTAATATGAATCCTCAGTCACCTGAACTGTATTGACCTCCCTGTACATTTTAGATACTTGTTTTCTTCTCAGAGGTGTCCCTGTTCGCTTCTCCAGAGCTTCTCTTCAGACTTGTCATCTTGGAAAGATTTCAGTCAAACCAACCAGAAAAAGCCAGAAGCCTCAATTAGAATTGTTTTTCATTGCTCATATGTGACGTGTCTTGCTGACCTTCCAGTGCATCTATTAACCCTGGTCACCGTGACACTTTACTTTCCCCCAAAAAGCTAGGAGAAATTAGCAACTGAAGAGCCTCAGCTGCAAAGCTTTCCAACGCTGTGCAATGAGGTTGCAGCTAAATACTGTATCTCTGTGAGCTACTGGAGTGCAAGGTTCATCCCCCAGTCCCCACTGCAACAGCCTCCAGAATGCATCACTTAACCTCCAAACTAAGTAAAACAATGTAAGTTTAAGTTCCAGGAGCTAACAAGGATCAGGACCCTTCTCTAAACCTCAGAGAAATACAGAGAATATACCAAAGGAACAGCAATGTCTGCAGAACTTTAATTCAGATATCTTGTACCTTCTTTACAAAGCTTACAGAGCTTTTCTAGGGTATTAAATGTCTCCAGAGTGCTTTGTGCTTCTCTGACACAAAACCAAGCCTGCTCAGCTAATGCTTCCATAATCGAAAGAACCTATGTTATCTGATTATTTTTTGGCCACTTGAAATTAGGTTTTGAAACTGCTCTTACAAATGAGCCATCTGAACTCATAAGAATGTGGAAAATTAACTTAAGTGCCTTTCAGAGAAATACCCTGACAGTCAGCTGCTGCTCTGGAAGAAACAACTGTACTGAGCCTAGAACAGGAAGCACCAAGATCTCTTTAGCCCCTTTTTTTGTCTCTAAACAGGAAACTGTGTGAGCATGGTTTAAGGAACAAAACGGAGAGCTCTTCGATCTGAACTCTGCTCAACCCCAGAGATGGTGGGACTGAGGCCGCATTCTTGGTTTTCAGCAGCTCAGAGGAGTATGCATGAAACAGGCTATTCATTGATCTTAAACACAAGGATAAGACCAGCAATTCAGCACCTTGTCTATACTCAACAGAAGCAAAAAGAATTCAACAAGAATAGAATAGGTGTTTGTTTTAATTCTAGATCAGTAAGAGGGAAAACAGTTCTTTTAATGTGCTGTCTCTATGGTAACTGTGTAACAGGCACTCAGTACGTGTATTTGTGCACTGCTTTTTGCATTGCACAGGAAACATACATATGAACTCCATGTGCCGATTTTATTGACTAATCACACAAAAGAGCAGATGATGTCCAAAAAATGGAATTAAATTATCTCATTTCAGACGTCAGTTTCGGATCTAGACAGCCCCAAAATACCTATTTTAACTAACCAGTTTTTTATCAGTGGGAAAGCAATGAGTGGGAGGGAAATATTCCCTCAAATGAAAAAGTCTTGACCTTTGTGGGCAGGAGAAGAATTATCTTTTTTTGTCTGTGCCAGAGCTGTGTCTACTTTCTCTTTCCTATGCCCACTGTGTCTCAAGCATGGATGTAAGAAGGTGTAGATTTTGTTTCTTTGCACAATGACTTCTTCCTGGCAATATACAGAGGTCCTTTTGCTACATCTATCCGCAGCTTATCAGTAGGGTTGAGTGCACGGTGTGACAGGACTACGCTACAAGCTTCGAGAGGGGTGGATGGGATGGCCTTTGTTCAAAGCCATCTCCTTTTCTGAAGACACAAAACATTAAGCAGACATTTATATTTGAATTTTCACTTGGTCTTTTTGAAATTCATAGGACTCATCTGGACATTCATAGTCTCTAGATTTGGCCCTAAGGGAGAAGTTTTAATCTGCAGGTATATCAGGTCCGCAGTACTTCCGCTCTTTTTCCTGACCCGAGCATGGTATTTTACATCATTTCAGAGTGACAGAGATGGAAGAAGATGGTGAGAATGAAATCAAATTAGATAAAAGCAGAGTGATGCAGATAGACACACCTGTAAGGATGAAAGGAAGAAAATAGCTCAGGATGATGAGAACCTCTTCGGCTGTGTCGAACTTTTGGTGACAAAGTGTATCACCTGGGATATCTCCAGAATGACCAGGAAGAACTCTTCAGTCTCAAATCTTGACATTTTCTTGTTCTGAAAGTGTCAGAAACTTTGCTGTGGCTAAAGCACATTCCAACATAAACAAAGCCTCACCACATAAAAATATTATTTTTACTGTGAGGTAAATTGAGGTAAGCACTGAGTGACTCCAATTCCATTAACTACTCTCCCTATACAGTTATCTACTCCAGGGTAGTACTATGAAGTTTAATAGTGAACATGTGTGTGACACGCTTTCAGCTGAAAGATCAAAGGCTGGAGAAAGACAGTGTCATTATGGTAATGGTTATTGTCATTAACCATGTAACGATGATGTAGTTCTGAAAATGGTACTGTGAAAGTTTACTTCTATACCATACTCAACAGTGGCAGAGACACTGTGGGCTTTTGACCATATCTTTGTTATATTCTTCAGTATGTACTTCCCATTAAAGAATGTCTCTCTTCTTTCTCAGCTCCTCTCATAAACTTTTGCCTATCTCAGGCTGCCTGGGTCATTTCAAGTCTGTGCTTATACAGAGAAAGGGGCTTTACACAACATGTGTCCTGGGAGACCAAAGGTCTTTTATCTCTACAGCTTCCCAAGACTGAAGCATGAACATAACCCAAAAACAAAAATGAAAAGAAGCAACAAATTGTAGTGCCAAGAAACAGACCAAGTTCAAGGTAGATTAATTTGTAATGGAGTTTCCTACTTTTCTTTCCATTGAAGTACAAGGAAATAAAAAAACAATTAACCTGCTTAATTTACTCACGTCCTGAAACAGTAACAAAACCACTTTGGAAGCCAATTGAAAGTGATTGTATAATCTCTTCTTAGTTCTCCTAACGTCTCTGGAAAACATCACAGTGGGCTCTCCCTGGGTTCAGACACTCACAGGGTGGCTGGAGCAACACAGCACAGTAACTACCAAGTCCTCTCCAAAATCCCAGGAGTGCTTTATTCAAGATACTAAGCTATAGACTGCAATCATTCTTGTACTTACTGCAAGTGCTTTTAAGTATATAGTGTCCTTATTTCAAGGAATTGGTGGCCTCAGCTGACTCCAGCATTCATAACTCACACTTTTGCTAGTGACAGAGAGAAGTAAATGTGATTTTAAAAGATTTTGGGTCAAGTTCATTTATGTTTAATGCATCAGGGAATGATCTGCCCCATTTTGTGCATCTCAATTTGTTTGACTATTTGAAACAGCAACTGTTGCTGTATCCGAGCAAAGAACAAGACTTATATAGTCACATGTATATAATTCATGGATTTTACTGCACTAATGAAAATGCAATGGCTTTGTGGCTGTGACCTAACATAAAACAATGAGTTTTTCCTGTGAATGGCTGCAGCTCACTTTGTGTTACACTGCAAGGAGCGAGAGTGGGAATGTCAGCATGGCTGGGGCACTGATGAGACCGGATTTTCACCAGCTTCCTCTTGGCAGTGGCTTTGTGCTATTTCCTCTTTTCAGTCCCAGACCTCGTCCTTTCAACTGATGGCTCCATCCTCCACTCTTTTCTTTTACCCACTGACACTCCACCTTTCCACTTTCCACTGCAGAGCTTCTTCATATTCTACTGCTACATTCTGCAGCAGCAGCAGCTTTTCTCTTCCACTCCAGCCACCCTCCTACTTCCTGTCCCATCCTTCTTCAGATCTGGGGTTTTGACACTGATTTCCCTTCTGATCCCTTCCTACACACATTTCTTCGTTCCCTGTGCTTATCCTTGAAATGTTGGTCCCACCTCGCTATTTTCCTGTGCTTGCCTGACTGGTGAAGGGAGCCTGTCCAGGTATGTGCCAGGAGCTCAGGTCATATGAAAGATCTAACAAATCACAGCATGTGAAAAAAGGCAGGTAAGGTCCAAGCACCGGCTGAAGGATGAGGTTTAGAAAAATGTTTTTGATAAAAAGCACAAAACAAATAGCACAATAGTGAAAGTGCATATTTCACCCTCAGAGTACACTGAAATAAAAATGTGGAAGAAAATCTAGTAAATTTAGCTAATGTTGATTCAGCTGATGTCCCCAGGGTGACCCACTAGATCTGCTTTATCCTTCAGGCCATTGCCTCCATCTTGGAGTCTTTATAAAAAAACAAAACCAAAACCAAATAAAACCCACCATCAATAAACAAACACAACCTGCAAAAAAACCCAAACAGGGTTCATCTGTATGTATGTTTTAGTCTGTGCTCTGTGCTGAGCCTTCCTGGAGGACACATAATTCCAGGAACCACTGGTGTGTTTCAGGTACTGGCTGACCAGCTGGAACTGGGAAGAACAAGCTGGAAATGTTCAGTTGAAATTCTCATTACCAGGTATTTGGCAGAATTATGAGCATTCATTCTCCGAAGTCAGTGATAAATGCCAAGAAAACCTGAAGTTCTAGGACTGCCTATTAAAGTGCTTACAACGACCACATCACAGAGCATGTATGTATGCTAAAATATCTGATTTAATGTAATACATATGTGATATAGATCAACAAAAATATTTTTAAGTAGATGCTGTAAAATGTAAACAAAATTTACTAATTCCTTTCCCACTTTATCCCTACAAAGGGATTTTTAAATTTGTAAACATACCATAATGTACCCAAGACATGGTGTATATCCAGAGATACATAACTAACTCAGATGAAACACAGAAAGCATTTAAGAGTGCACATAACAGCAACTGCTCATTTAGGATACCAGACCAAGAATAGTATCCATTTGAAACACCAAGAAGAATTTAGGTCAGGAGGACATAATTACTCAAGTTGGAGTTTGTCCAGGTTACCTGGATTACTACTGCTAAAAAAAGCAGAATGGGACCATCAGTGAGCACAAGTGATTAGGAACTGCATTTAGCAAAAGCTTTTAACGATACTAATGTGAATTAAGCATCCCATTCCAACCAACTTTTGGGATGAGTTGTGCCTCTTTTTCGTTAAAATCTCCCCTTTATGCATTCGGCTACTGCTTTCTGGCTAGTCACAGCAGTACATGTAATTTATTTTTCTCTAAATGCAAAAAATTACATATCATTGAGGTCTTCTGCATTATATAAGTTAAAAAAAAAAAGAGTACTAAATGCTAAACAACTGACAGCTAGTCATCTCTTTTTGCATTTTTGTTTTGGGGCTCCTTGTGGTCTCAGTCCTGCAAGGAACCTCCAGATTGCACAGGATTAAGGGCTCTCATTCCAATGAGCCCTAAATTGGTATCTCCAGATCTAAACCTATTATAAAGTCAATCAGTTCCCCCAAACCTACTGCAATACGCATCTGTAAAGCATGATATATTTCAAAATGTAGGTTAATAGGGTAAACTGGGTAGCAGTCTTTGCACAAGGCGTGATTTGGTAAAACATCCTTGTGCACAGTTGGTCTCTGTGCTCATGCCAACTCGGGCAGGCTGACCTGCTTTATTATAATCTGTCACAAACCAACACTTCACCTTCTGTGCACTTCGCTTTCAAAGAAATTAAAAATAATGAGGCTCTCATTCCCAGAACAATAGTTATTGCTAAAGGAAACAGAGGCAAACTTGGACATGTTCAGGGTTGAATAATTCCTGACAATTTTCCTTTCTGTGCTGGCCTGTCCCTTGCAGACCTATTTGCTGTATTTGCTGACTCACAAATCCTTCCATGTGGCAGACTTAAAAGACTTTATTATAAATACGCTAATAATCTGAGCTGTTGCTACTGCTAGCTGCTAAGCTCCTGCTTGGGGCACTGGTAATAACAAGTTCTTATATTCCTTTATTTTCCATGAGGGAGAGATAAACTGAATGGATTTGTTATCGGACATCTGCCCTGTAGGATTCTACAGCTACTTATTCCTACTTCCACTTTCTGGGGAAGGGATGGATTACCTTGGTTATTTGCTTGCAGATGGAAAAAAAAGCAGCTAATGCTCCCTCCTTTGTCTGAGTGAATTGTGTTATTCAGCAAGAGCTGTTGCAGTTATTTGTTCTGGAGGGCTGTTGTACTTAACACGAGGGCCCAGGGAACACATATCTGTGACTCCTCAGCTTGTCAAGAAGCAGAGCAGTCATTTCTCTGTGCTTTTTAACACCAGCAACGAGAACAGCACTGTACAAGCTGCCTTGTGTCCTGGAGAGAGACCACGACTTCAGTTCAGGAAGGAGGCTATGGCTGGAGCTTTGCCATAAGCAGGAGAAAAGGAAGTCATGCTAAGCCTCTAGTGAGTAAAGTTCATTACCAACTGTTATATCCACAAGGCTTTGCTGCCCATCCCTCAGCCTTTCTCTGCTCCTTCCAGCTCCTCAGCCTAGAGGCTGGCAGAGTAGAATAGCTCCCCCATTCATATTTTTATTCTGTGATGTTAATCAAGTAGGCTAATTATATATATGCCAGGGTTGACATTGGCAGGAATAATGAAATTAGAACTATCTCCCACCCCCTCACGGTTCTCTTCTGTTCAGACCGGAGCATTATTAATCCCCTAACACCAATTCAGTTTAATTCCATTCTTATAGTCATGGCAAGCTCGTGTGCACTTTAGACTTTTGCCCCTAATTTGCACATGCACCTGAGTTTTGAACATTACACCTCTAGAGAGCCCCTTGGGAAAATGGGTCAAAATTAAATGACAAAAATATTTTGCCACTACAAAAGACTGTTTCTGCAAAACCTCTGCTTTCTTTGAGAACATGTTGATTTTCATGTGTTGGCATGTAAAAAAAAGTCCCCAAAACATGAAATACTTTGATGTGGAAAAGTTATTCTGCTTTGGCTTTATGCCCAGGAAATATAGTTTTCTTGTGCATTTTCATTCAGTAGTAATAGGATTGATACTATAATTATTACTGGATTGCTATGCCCTGCAAACATTTGCTGTGTTGTATGCTTGAGATAGAGAGGGGTTAATCACTCATGAACTATTTGTAAGGGAGACTCTTCAGGCTGCACCAGTCATTTCATGTGCACTGCAATTTATCCATTGTCAGAAATATCATTTGAGAGACCACAGCTGCTCAGACCTGGTATCAAATAAAAAGGAGATCTTCCACAGTAGGCACCAAGGGCACTACTGAACCAACCTCACTATTTAATGAATATATTCATAAAACACAATCATATAAGATTGTGTGATTAAATACTGTACATTCTGTTCTTTAAATCTCAGACAATAACAATATAACCCCTCACATCACCTTTACTGTCTTGTAGTATTTAACAACTCCTCAGATTGTTCCTATTCGCTTTCAGCCGTGCTAATCTGCTACTTCTGTTCAAAAAGAAAATTAAAAAAATCAAAATCCCTTTTTTTTTATTATATCAAGTAAGAGACAATCAAAGCCAGATACATATGGAAGCTCACCAAGGCATGCTCTTTAGAGAATTGAAAGAGGTTTTTTGGCTGAATTTTCCCTATTTCCTGTTTCAGCTACTATGATCCAGGAAATCACCCCTCCCATGCAGCTGGTTCCCCTTTCAGCTAAAGGATGCAAGTGCAAATGTGTTGTTCTACAAGTTGTGCACACCACATCCATTTGTGTAAAATCTTAGATGGACTTAGAGGGAATTGTTTCAGCAAACGGTCAAAATCAGCTGAGATAAATCAGGGAAATCCAGGTTCTGAATATGCATGCAGCATATAGAAAATAAAACATGATGAGAGATCCCCCTGAGCTATTCTGCTACACTGTGGGCAAGCAAAGGAATTCCCCAAATCTCCTGTTCATCACAAAGCTCATCTGATGGACAGAACTTTGTGTAAATATGTTATTTGCACAAGTAGGATGATAGAAAAATTAAAGGTGTGATTATGCCACTGTAAACAGATATCCAAGATGGGGCCAAGCAAGCAGCTAGAGAGAAAACCATCACAGTCCAAGCAGCAGCAAAATAAATTCCCATCCATGGAAGCTCATAATGCTCTTCTAAGCTGTGGTTAGAGGTCCGCATGCAGCTATTGAGTAGTTGCTTCTGCAATCAAGTTAGTAACCTTTCAGAGCAGGGTGTAAGGAATAGATGAGGCAATAATCTCTTACACCACTTCTACAAGACTATACAGGGCTCATCTCCCAGGGCCTGAAAATTTTGGCACACAGAAAGCGTACCAAAGCTTTTCTGGCTGTAGTAAGGGAGACTCTTTCCAAACAGAGCAATGCAAGACCAGCAGTTATAGACCTCACCTGACTGAGATATTCTGGAACTGAAAAGAACCAGTAGACTGAGTGATCTCATTGCAAGGATCCTACTGATCTGAGTATCTGGAAAACAAACACCTGATATTCCCACTGACTCTGAGAGCAGCTACATTTGCTGAGCCTCAAGAAGCAGGGGAACAAAGGGCTCCCAGTACACAAAGGGTCCATGATAAAGCTGCTATAGGCCCATCTGCTCAGAAGTGATTTCTGTGATTGAGAAAATAAGAAAGAGAAGAGAGAAAAGCCCTTAAATTGTTGGCCTTTATGGGTTTTAGCATGAATCCTTTACAGTTTGTGATTGGGGTTGCCATAGCAATCATGAGCCTTTCTGAATAAAGGTAGATCTGAAGCAACATACAAGTGGGCAGTGTTTGTGGCCTCTCTGGTGTCTGCACACATTCAGAGCAGACCTCCTGTAGCTGTAGCGTTGCCGCTAAGACAGAAAACACATGCAGAACTTCCTCTCTGGCCTTTGGCTAGTTACTAAATCTTTCACCCATCACAAGTGATGACATGCCTTGTGGAGGGAAAAATCCACAGCCCTTCTTCAGGCTTTGGTACTGAATTTGTATAAGAGCAACAGGATCTACTTCTGGGTTATGAGTATTAAGGAGGCAAATTACAACTGCTGTGAAAACTCTCAGTGCAACCAGGACTGGATTTTATCTCTTTGTTCATGAAGTACTTGGAAAATAACATTCTCAGTGAAAATGCCAGAACTTTTCATGATGCTAGCAAGGGGAAAAGAGTTCACCTCTACTAGCCACAAACTTCACAGTAATCTTACTTGAGAAGTCAGCACAGTGCGGCCTTTCAAGAGAAGCTGCAGGAGAGCAAGGCCGAGTACTGGAACTTCTAACACTTGAGACAACGCCAATCCTTTATGGGGATTACAGAACATGTTTTCTTCTATAGACTCACATGCATTTTTATTCTATTACCATAGAGTTTACCCACTTTTGACTCAAAAGCCAAATAGCCTGTGTTGCTAAACCTCCAGCGACAACAAGCACAGCTTTTTTAACTGAGCTCTTGTTTAACTTTAACTCTAGTGTAGTGGCTTTTTAATAACCCCCTGGATTCAGTATGCTTTGTGTTGCTGCATAGCCTGGAAGGGCAGTTACTGTGCACATTATAGTGGGTACTGCATTAAACATCTGCTGTGTGAAATCAGCAATCTCTCCAGCTGAGCAAATTGCTGGGTGTTGTTGGGACTGTGCTTGGTGCTGTGGTCATTTACTTGACTTAAAAAAAAAAATCCACCTCTCATGCAAGCCTTAACAAGGGACTGCAGTGCATGCCAGCTGTCAGGATGGGAAAAGCACTGTAATTGGAGTGATTAAAAGCTCACAATGGCAACAGACATGCTTCTCCATTTAAGGTGGAGTGAAACTGTCTTATAATAGTGACATGGCTGCTCCAGTAAAGCCTACAAAATTGTATCAGTCATCTTTGCCCCAGTATTTTTAACTCTGCAAAGCTCACCCCACAAGTTGGCACCTGCATAAACACTTCTGTCCTGGACCAATTTTGTTCAGTAACTTCACAATAAATATTGGGGAACTGAAGCATAAAAGGGGTCTGTTATCCTCCAAGCTGTACTATGGATCTGTGTTTTAAGAAGGTCCTACACTGGGATATATTATTACAACAGTGGCGATTTGGGTGCCTAATCATTTAGGTGAACATAGGAGGGCTCTCTATTGTTACACACAGTGCAGCAGCAGTGGTCTGGGAAGGAGAAATTTCCACGTGTATTTGATAAGATCTCAGAAGTAAGGATCCAGAATCTCAGTAGAAATCAGTGCCATCCAAAGCAATGGAGTTACAGTTGATTTGAATTGACTACACCACTGGGCTTTTGCAAATTAATCTGCTGCTTTGTCCCTCAAAGAGTTGACCCAAAGAGTGTGAGCATGCAGGATATCTGAATATTACCTAGGTTTTCTGGAAAATAGTTTCACCTCTCCCAAGCATAAAGGAGACCTTGAGAAAAAACAAACAGTGCTGTCCTCTATCTCTGAATTCCTTCTCTCCATGCACATTTCGTGCTGGATAAAAATAGCTCTAAACCCTGGGTTAAGTAAGCTGCTTACATTCACAAAACCTTTTTCAAGTGGACAAAGGAGGCACAACTGAGACGCCATAAAAAGGCCTTTGGTTTCAAGAAACTAAATGAAATGCTGTCCTGGTATCATTTTATGTGTCCAAGAGGCAACTAACATTGAGATGCTGATTGCAAAGAGCAGAGTAAGCACGAATATGGAGATGCGTGGAAACAGGGTGTGGCTGCCTAGTTCTCCTTTCTGCATTTCTCTCTCAAGATCAGACTAAGTTCCTTTTCAAGACTAACTGGAAGCAGTGCAAAAAATTCACAGGGAAGAAACAAAAATCTATTCTGCATATCTCAGCAATACATCAGGAAAAGATAGTAAACTTACAAGTTGGTCAAGATCTTCACTACAGAAGAATCTTCTGAGACCAGGCCATTTCCATAGCTCATAATGTTGAGACTCTCTCACAAAAAAAGTATTTCTAGAGACACCCACTTATTTCTGTACTTATTTCTGTTGTAATTATTTCTGATTTATAGCTCAAAGGAAAGTTGATGAAATTCAGAGACCAGGATATGAGGTGGCGTGGTGCATTTTTAAACTGTAGCACATGAAGCAGTAGAGGTCTGTAAATTACTCTGAAGGGACTGAGAAGGGAACTAAGAAAAGCAAGCCCATTGTCTTGCTAAATTTAGTAATCGATAGTCCACAACCAAAAAAGGGTTGGGGGGGAAGCTAAACAAGATATTTGGAGACCCGATTCTACTGCCCAGTTCTACAGGTCTGCTCCTTGCTGGCTATAACATTTCAGGCAAGCTTGGTGTCCTCAGTTTAGCATC